>JAPMLY010000537.1:0-97500 GCA_026401115.1 Tetraselmis chui
AGCGAGCCGGCTAAATATATATCACATGCTGTGCAAAATCCACTCCAAATCGACAGCTTCTTTTCTCGCTAAGCTTGGAATGACGCTTTTTATTCCGCTGCCCTCTCTGAAATGTGCCTTAATAAAAAATTAACATTCGCAGCAAGGGCTCTCGCGCCATTGCCAATATATAAATATGACCATATGATCATCATCAACTACTACTTCGACTCATCAGCTGCTTCCGAAGCGGAGTAGGCCGGACCCCAGTCGCTTTGACGAAGCGAGTGGGATTGCAGACGGTAGCATACACGCTCCGCAACCCACCCCACTTTTACCCGACCCACCACCTCCGGCCCCGCGCAGTTTACGGATACTAGCTGTCATCAGGATAAAAGGAGCCAGGCGTCGGGTCCTGCCCCCGTCGCCGGTCACCAGCCGTGCCGCGCCCAACACTTCGCCCCCGAGCCCAGTTTGTATTCCCCGCACACCGGCTCCAGCGACCCGGCATCGCCCAGCCGCAGCAGCAGAGCTGAGAAGCAGTGGGCTGGAACCACCACCCGCCGGCCTCTAGACGGTCAGCGAAACCACAGTAGGCAAGCCCGACATACGGCGGGGGAAAGGCTACGACGGAACCGCAGGCTGCCGGCCAGCGGTCGCTGCCGGGCCCCGGACGCCTGGGACGCATTGAAAGCGGAGGCGCCGGGTCACTTCGCACGGGCTGGTGGGGGACGGAGGAATGGCTGCACGGGGTGCGTGGCATGTTGCCGGGTGAGGTGTGGCTGGTGGCGACGTGGTGAGAGTCGCGGCGACGCAGGGCCGTGCAACCTTACCTGTAGCTCCGCTGCCTGCGTGCGGGGGACGGGCAGGTCGGAGGCGACCGCGGCTGTTGGCTGTTGGCCGCCGCACAGCCGACAGCCGGGTGGGCAGTAGCAGCTGAGGTGAGGCGTGTGCGGGGAGGGACGGTGGACGGGGTGTGTCAGGCAGCAATGGAGCGGTTCGTGCGTCCATATGGGCTGGCGCACCCATCTGCCCTACTCCCAGATAGTCCCACTGACACTACTTACAACACACACGCGCTCGCCAGCTCTAGTGCACAAGTACCGCTATAGCGAGACCTCTCCCCCTCTCCCTTACACACACACGCAAACGCACTCACGCACACACACACACACTCTCTCTCTCTCTCTCTCACACACACACACACACACACACACACACACAGGCATACACACGCACCCACACTAATGCAAGCACACATACACACCACACACACAATACACCCACGCACCCACCCACCCACACACACGCACCCACCCACCCACACACAAACACACACATCAACCCACCCACCACACAGACAAACACCCACATACAGCACACACACACGCACGCACGCACGCACGCACAAATACAAACACACATAGACAAGCATCCTCATACAACACACATGCAGATACACACACACACACACACGCACCCACACACGCATACACACACACATACACACACACACACACACACACACACACAACACACCCACCAATAACGCAAATGCGGATACACACACACACGCACACCCCCCCCCCCCCCCCCCCCCCCCCCCCCCCCCACACACACACAAACACACATGCACTCGCACCCTCTCGCCCCTCTCTCTCACTCTCTCTCTCTCTCTCTCCTCTCTCACACACACACACACACACACAGGCATACACACGCACCCACACTAATGCAAGCACACATACACACCACACACACAATACACCCACGCACCCACCCACCCACATACACGCACCCACCCACCCACACACAAACACACACATCAACCCACCCACCACACAGGCAAACACCCACATACAGCACACACACACACACACACGCACGCACGCACGCACGCACAAATACAAACACACATAGACAAGCACCCTCATACAACACACATGCAGATACACACACACACACGCACCCACACACGCATACACACACACACACACACACAACAAACCCACCAACAACGCAAATGCAGATACACACACACACACACACACACACACACACCCACACACACACACCTGCACACACACACACACACACATACACACACGCACTCGCACCCTCTCGCCCCTCTCTCTCTCTCTCTCTCTCTCTCTCTCTCTCTCTCTCTCTCTCTCTCTCTCTCTCTCTCTCTCTCTCTCTCTCTCTCTCTCTCTCTCTCTCTCTCCCTCTTTCACTCCCTCCCACCCTCTCTCTCTCCACCTCCCTCTCTCTCCCTGTCTCTTTTTCTCTCTCTCTCTCACTCTCGCCCGCTGTCTAGGACACACACGCACACAATTGTTGACATGGATTTATATGTGCGACATGCGTCTGCAATGATCTTGGTCTCTGATATTTGCAAGGGTTTGCAATGAACACCCTTACCTCTTTCCTGGAAGGAAGGAGAAGGTATTAACACCCAAGGAGCTTATATCGGAAACACCACGCGAAGCTGCCCGTAAACGCTATTGCGGTGATTTAACAATTGCTGCTGCTCACGCCGACACTCCTGTCGAGCCACTTAGTGTGATAGTGCTTAGAGTGTAACCGGATATGCGTCAACCCCCACGCGGAAAGCGGGCCCCCAAGATGATTGGGGAGCCGTTTATATTGATGCATAAATAACAGCGAATCATGCGGATACCAGGCCAACAATTACTCATTCGCCCGCTTCATGTGAATCGATGAACCACGTGGAAACGGGGTTCCGCATTCATTGTACTGCATGAATGCGACCTTCATCGGTGTGAGTGGTGCTTTTGGACATCTCGTATGTTTTGGTGCTGCTTTGGGTAGATATCTCCTACATGGAGGGACGAAAGGTGTAGCAACCCCGGGATTCGTCGGTATTGCTGTATAAATCATTGATTGCCATCGTCTATTATGGAAGCTAGAATACGCAGCTCCCGGCTGCAAGTACGCATCACGCGGGATGAAGTTCCGACTTGCAAGGGTACGGTGCATAGGGAAACGCGGTCTGATAAAGCCCCTAGAGCAACTGAGTGAGCCAGAACGTCAAAGTACTGTAAGCTCCAATGTTGGGAGTCTTGGAGCACACACACGAGGGGATTACGATTCCTTGAACACACATACTATATTTGCCGCCGCGACCAGTAGCGATTGGTGTTGGCGGCTAACCATGTATTATTTGCGGTCTCCGTTTTCGCTATCACCCGCCTGCTACCGCTAAGAAAAAACATCACCCCCAGCAAAATCATTTAGGAGCGCTGTTATTGCTTTAGGACACATCAATTAATGGAAACGTATCCATGATCTTCAATGAAAACACAGGCCGGCGATGCGTTGCGGGTGCTCAACTCCAGGGGCAGTGGACTCCTGACGGCTTACCCAAAGCGGCTGTCACGAAGGGGATACCGTATTTCATACTGCCTTCAGCAAACGCTATCTATTACAACTTGCTTACCAAATGACCAGCGAGCCGGCTAAATATATATCACACGCTCTGCAAAATCCACTCCAAATCGACAGCTTCTTTTCTCGCTAAGCTTGGAATGACGCTTTTTATTCCGCTGCCCTCTCTGAAATGTGCCTTAATAAAAAATTAACATTCGCAGCAAGGGCTCTCGCGCCATTGCCAATATATAAATATGACCATATGATCATCATCAACTACTACTTGGACTCAGCTGCTTCCGAAGCGGAGTAGGCCGGACCCCAGTCGCTTTGACGAAGCGAGTGGGATTGCAGACGGTAGCATACACGCTCCGCAACCCACCCCACTTTTACCCGACCCACCACCTCCGGCCCCGCGCAGTTTACGGATACTAGCTGTCATCAGGATAAAAGGAGCCAGGCGTCGGGTCCTGCCCCCGTCGCCGGTCACCAGCCGTGCCGCGCGCAACACTTCGCCCCCGAGCCCAGTTTGTATTCCCCGCACACCGGCTCCAGCGACCCGGCATCGCCCAGCCGCAGCAGCAGAGCTGAGAAGCAATGGGCTGGAACCACCACCCGCCGGCCTCTAGACGGTCAGCGAAACCGCAGTAGGCAAGGCCGACATACGGCGGGGTAAAGGCTACGACAGAACCGCAGGCTGCCGGCCAGCGGTCGCTGCCGGGCCCCGGACGCCTGGGACGCATTGAAAGCGGGGGCGCCGGGTCACGTCGCACGGGCTGGTGGGGGACGGAGGAATGGCTGCACGGGGTGCGTGGCATGTTGCCGGGTGAGGTGTGGCTGGTGGCGACGTGGTGAGAGTCGCGGCGACGCAGGGCGGTGCAACCTTACCTGTAGCTCCGCTGCCTGCGTGCGGGGGACGGGCAGGTCGGAGGCGACCGCGGCTGTTGGCTGTTGGCCGCCGCACAGCCGACAGCCGGGTGGGCAGTAGCAGCTGAGGTGAGGCGTGTGCGGGGAGGGACGGTGGACGGGGTGTGTCAGGCAGCAATGGAGCGGTTCGTGCGTCCATATGGGCTGGCGCACCCATCTGCCCTACTCCCAAATAGTCCCACTGACACTACTTACAACACACACGCGATCGCCAGCTCTAGTGCACAAGTACCGCTATAGCGAGACCTCTCCCCCTCTCCCTTACACACACACGCAAACGCACTCACGCACACACACTCTCTCTTTCTCTCTCTCTCTCTCTCTCTCTCTCTCTCTCTCTCTCTCTCTCTCTCTCTCTCTCTCTCTCACACACACACACACACACACACACACACACACACACACACATACGTACGTACTCACAGGCCCACACATACGCACACACACACACACAGACAATCACGCATGCAAGCGCACACACACACACATACCTACAGACACACAAAGACACGCGCGCGCGCGCACACACACGCACCCACACACACGAACCCACACACACATACACGCACACACACACGCCCTCACACACGCACATACCCATGCTTACTTGCACGCACGCACGCACCCACACGCCCACAGCCACCGCCACACACGCACGAACGCACTCACCCATCCATCCGTACCCCCGCTAGACACACACACACACACACACACACAAACACACACACACACACACGCGCGCGCGCGCGCACACACACCCACACACACTCTCTTTGTCACTCACACACACACACACACACACACACACACACACACACACACACACACACACACGCGCGCGCGCGCGCACACACACCCACACACACTCTCTTTGTCACTCACACACACACACACACACACACACACACACACACACACGCACACACAAACACATCACACAGCTCATCCTCCCTACTCGTGCACACGCATATCCGCAATTGCGCACAGCAATAAACGCATGACCCAAATTTCTCCCGGGCAACCCCATAGACTCACGAATGGACACATTCACTCGCATATACATCAAAGTGCACCATGCATAATCCGCACGTAGCCTATTCACAGTTCAAATATCAGAGAGTGGGTGCACCTCTTCTCGTCTTATCTCTCTCTCTCCCTTCCCCTCTCTCTGTTTCCCTCCCCTCCCTTTTTCCTTCGTTGCTCTCTCCCTTCTCCACTCTCACACACACACTTTCGCTCTCTTTTTCTCTGAATCTCTCACCCACCCCTTCCCTCTTCTCTCTTACTGTCCCCCACCCCCACAACACTCTCTCCCCACCTTTCGCTTTATCCCCCCTTAGTCTCCTCTCTCTCTCCCCCCCCCCCCCCTCTCTCTCTTCCCCCCCCACCCCCTCTCTCTCTCTCTCTCTCTCTCTCTCTCTCTCCCTGCTTCACTCCTCCCCCCCCTCTCTCTCACCCTCCCTTTCTCTCCCTGTCTCTTTTTCTCTCTCTCTCTCTCACTCTCGCCCGCTGTCTAGGACACACACGCACACAATTGTTGACATGGATTTATATGTGCGACATGCGTCTGCAATGATCTTGGTCTCTGATATTTGCAAGGGTTTGCAATGAACACCCTTACCTCTTTCCTTGAAGGAAGGAGAAGGTATTAACACCCAAGGAGCTTATATCGGAAACACCACGCGAAGCTGCCCGTAAACGCTATTGCGGTGATTTAACAATTGCTGCTGCTCACGCCGACACTCCTGTCGAGCCACTTAGTGTGATAGTGCTTAGAGTGTAACCGGATATGCGTCAACCCCCACGCGGAAAGCGGGCCCCCAAGATGATTGGGGAGCCGTTTATATTGATGCATAAATAACAGCGAATCATGCGGATACCATGCCAACAATTACTCATTCGCCCGCTGCATGTGAATCGATGAACCACGTGGAAACGGGGTTCCGCATTCATTGTACTGCATGAATGCGACCTTCATCGGTGTGAGTGGTGCTTTTGGACATCTCGTATGTTTTGGTGCTGCTTTGGGTAGATATCTCCTACATGGAGGGACGAAAGGTGTAGCAGCCCCGGGATTCGTCGGTATTGCTGTATAAATCATTGATTGCCATCGTCTATTATGGAAGCTAGAATACCCAGCTCCCGGCTGCAAGTACGCATCACGCGGGATGAAGTTCCGACTTGCAAGGGTACGGTGCATAGGGAAACGCGGTCTAATAAAGCCCCTAGAGCAACTGAGTGAGCCAGAACGTCAAAGTATTGTAAGCTCCAATGTTGGGAGTCTTGGAGCACACACAGGAGGGGATTACGATTCCTTGAACACACATACTATATTTGCCGCCGCGACCAGTAGCGATGGGTGTTGGCGGCTAACCATGTATTATTTGCGGTCTCCGTTTTCGCTATCACCCGCCTGCTACCGCTAAGAAAAAACACCACCCCCAGCAAAATCATTTAGGAGCGCTGTTATTGCTTTAGGACACATCAATTAATGGAAACGTATCCATGATCTTCAATGAAAACACAGGCCGGCGATGCGTTGCGGGTGCTCAACTCCAGGGGCAGTGGACCGCAGTAGGCAAGCCCGACATACGGCGGGGGAAAGGCTACGACAGAACCGCAGGCTGCCGGTGTGTCGACTTATCGTCAGCTACTTTGGGTTTTCGTACAACAAATGTGATATTTTTTTATTTGAACAATGTCGACTTGGTGTACAGTCAGTTGTTGGGATTTGGATTAGATACGTCTTTAACTATAGTGCGCATCGCTACGATGGGTACATGAGTATTATTTCTATTCTTACAAAAATACAGAGTGAGACACACAGGGTGTGTGCCTAATTACAAAAACTACAGATTGAGAGAGAAGAATGTGTATGTGATGTGTGTGTGTGTTTGTGTTTGTGTGTGTGTGTGTGTGTGTGTGTGTGTGTGTGTGTGTGTGTGTGTGTGTGTGTGTGTGTGTGTGTGTGTGTGTGTGTGTGTGTGTGTGTGTGTGTGTGTGTGTGTGTGTGTGTGTGTGAAAATAAGTATCACGACTATGGGCCTCCATGGACTATCTTAATTATTACAAAATTAAATTGTGAGAGATATAAGGTTTGTGTTTATATGATTACAAAAATAAAAGAACGACAGGCAAAAATAACTACGGGCCACTCGTATAGATTATTTAGTACCTCTACCGGAAGCGTGGGATGATGATGAATAATTGTACCCGCACCGGTTCTAAAATTAGCTAGAGGTGAAGTCTCTATAGAAATTGACACGCCTCGTGAGCGCCGCCGTGCATCAAAAGTGTCGGCGATCCTTTGCGCCACCATTTGCATACGCAATCCGCGTGCATCGCTCCTCCTTCGACACAGTTGTTCAACCCCTCTACGCGATCGTCCGTTTCCTTGTCTATCCCGGATAGGGCGGCATTGGCACCGAATGGGAGGAAGCGCACATGGACGCCCACTTGAACCGTCGTCTGCGCTTGCCGCCGGGCTCGGACTACTTGTTGATGCGTGTCAAAGATGTGCATGACATGCACATCCGTTCCTACGAGTTCTATGCCTACTACGACAGCCGGACGGAGGCCACCGGCTCCGCGTCCACACGCACGAAGTAATCTGTAAGACTAGCTTACGTGTCAGGCGTTGGGGCTGTCTAACCGTCGTCATCTGCCCTCGAGACGCGGCTTGCCTAGCATTGGGTTTCACGACGCGGCTCCTTCTGCATGGAAGAGCTCGTTCTGGCGCGTCATATGGCTAGTTAGATTAATTATGCATATTTGTACGTACCGGGAGGTACTGGTCGTACTTTAGCATCAGCACCATTACAATATTGCAGTAGCGACGTACCCACGAGTATACGTCCGTCCTGTGGAAAAGCACGAATTGGAATCCGTAACGAGTACATGTACAATGTCCTGCAATGTACTGTTGCATGACTGTACTCGTCACACTCGTACCCTCCCCCTCTTGACTGATCAATGAGGCCGCCGCGAGGCAGACCTCCGTGGTTCTTGGCTCCTTTACTGAAGCAGTTACTAGGACTCAAAAATGCGCGCTGGGTGAGCGTGCATGAAGTCAATGTACGCCTGAGTCTTGGCAAACTTGCGCCATTGGGGCGTATCCAAGAATTCTTGTAACGCAATTGTTCGGTGCACCTCGTTCAACCGGTGCCAGACATGTGGAATATCGTCATCACTGAAGTGCGTCATGAAGAGCAAATATTTGCCTCGTCGCCCAGGTAGCGACTTGGTGCACACAACAGAGATGTGTGAGATGTCAAACTCCTCGTTGTCTCCTTCAGGTACTGTAACCGGGACAGCTGGTCGTAGTGGAGCGGTAGAGCAGGGTCGCAAGTTATTAACATGGAACACAGGATGTAAGCGTACTGTCGCTGGTAGTTTCAACATGTAACTGTGTTTCCCAATCTCCTCCTCCACTGAAAAAAGGGCCGAGCTGTCTGTCTCTGAGTTTCCGGTTTGGTTGTCCTCGCAGAAAAAGGTTTGCTGTGACGACTGACACCTTGTCTCCCTTAGCGAAGTGTGGCGCTATAGACGGTTCTGTTCGCGCATGCATCTCGTCCTTGTGTAGCTGTAACACTGAGCGTACCAAGGTGTGTACTTCTTGTAATAATCTCAACCGTTCCGTTGCGTCTTGCGAAATTGGAATCGACGGTCGCATGCTGAACAGTAGGTCAGGAGGCTCCTCAGGAGAGAATCCAAAGTTAGCCTCGAACGGTGTGTGCTCAATTCCGAGTGCACGCAAAGCGTTGTACGCAAACTCCACTTGTGGTAGAAGTGTCGACCAATCAGAGCCATCATAGCAACAGAAGCAACGAAGAAGATGCTGAAATGTGCTGTTCACTCGCTCTGTCAAGCCGTCTGTTTCTAGGTGTCGGCTAGAAGACATGTTCAGACGCGTTCCGAGGCGTCTCCAAAGTGTCTGCCAGAAGGCACTGACAAATTTCGGGTCGCGGTCGCTGATCAGCACACGGGGCACTCCATGTAAGCGGTAGACTCCCTGTAAAAACAAAGTGGCAGTTTCTTCGGCAGTAATCGACTCTCTACATGGCAGAAAATGGGCCATTCGAGTTAGATGGTCTACTACAATCAGCACACTGTTAAAGCCGTTGCTCTCAGGTAAGTGTGTCAAGTAGTCAAGACCAACTGTGTGCCACGGTCTGGGTGGAACAGGGAATGGGTAAAGAGTCGCAGCCATCTGCGGTCGAATCTTCGCTCGTCGACATACGACGCAGCGTTCACAGAAATCTTTCACGTCTTGGCGGATTCGTTTCCACCAGAATCTGTCGAGCGCTTTAGCATGAGTGCTAGCAACTCCTCTGTGACCAGCTGACGAACTTTCGTGCAGCTCTGTGATCAATCTCAGTCGGAGCTCAGAGTTCTGTGGAATACAAAGGCGATTGAGACGCCAAAAGTATCCGTCTCTGGCTTCTATCCGACTGTCTTTTGTCCACTCACCCTCGTCCCCATAAAACGAATCTTGTGAGAACCCCTCGCGAATGAGATCAGCGAACTCAGGGCTCAGCTGCAGCGCGTCAACAGTCAGTGAATTTAACTGTGCGTCTTCAAACAGCAGCTGGGACTTCCGTCGTAATTCTCGATCTGACGGAACCTCGCCATCCCAAAATAAGGGTACTGTGGCCTGAGGTACGAAGTCTGGACGCCGGCTTAACGGGTCAGCTTCGTTCAGAGCTCCTTTGCGATATGCAAGTGTCATCGAGCCCACAAACGGTTGCAAATCCCGCAGGTATCTTGCTTGCCGCTTGTTCAGCTTGTTGTTCGGTTGCCTGAGCAGATGTCGCAGTGTGTCGTGGTATGTTACGACAAGGAACTTAGAACAGCCTTCAAGGTAGCACCTCCAATGCTTGACAGCTTCGCATACGGCCAAAGCTTCTAAGTCGTACGCAGAGTAAGTGTTACCACGCTCAGCTGGATTCAGTTTACGCGCCCAGTAAGAGACTGGTTGAAGACCGCCTCCTTGGTCTTGCAACATGACTGCTGCAATCCCCACTGACGAAGCATTTGTAGCCACGGTGAACGTCGCGTCCGAGCCGACCTCCGGAAGGATCATGCATGGCGCGGAAATGATCCGTAACTTGAGAGTCTCGAAGGCTTCCAAACAAGCAGGCGTCAGCGTAACCTTCTGTGGCTGGGACTTCCGCATTATTAAGTCCGTCAATGGAGCCGTAAGGTCGCTAAAATGGTGTATAAATCTGGCATAGAAGTTGCAGAATTGTACGAAACTGCGAACCTCCTTCTGCGTCTTGGGCACTGGCCAGTCTGCAACGGCCTCGACTTTCTTTGTGGAAACCGAAATTTTACCGGCTGACACAGTGTAGCCCAGGTATTCCATCTGTTGTAATCCGAAGAAGCATTTATTAAGGCGTAATTTCAGCCCTTCCTCCTTAAATCGCTGCAGCACTAAACGTAGGTGCTCCAGGTGCTCCTCCAGTGTTCGATTGTAAACGCAGACGTCATCCACGTAGACTGTCACGAACTTATGTAAAAAGTCGCGAAGAATGTCGTTCATCATTCGTTGAAATGTAGCCGGCGCATTGCACAGGCCAAATGGCATGGCGACCCATTCCATTAAACCATCAGGGGTCTGAAAAGCCGTTTTATGAACGTCCTGGTCTCGCACTCGAACTTGCCAGAATCCGGAAGCGAGGTCGAGGTGTGTGTAAAAATTCGCGTCTTTAAGTTCGTCGAGAGTATCATCCACACGTGGAAGTGGGTAAGCATCTTTACGCGTAACCTCGTTAAGGCCACGGTAATCAATGCAAAGACGTAGTGAGCCATCAGCTTTCCGCACAAAGAGAATTGGCGAGCCGAACTCACTGTAGCTGGGACGGACCAGACCAGCCTCCACTGCGTCTTTGAGCTGTCGATTAAGCTCAACGCGCTCTGCGGGTGACAATCTGTTTAGTCGTTGGCGTCGCATTGGGCCAATTGTCTGAATGGGATGATCCCACTGTCGGCTTACAGGCGGAGAGTCGACATGTTGCAGTAACTCCGGGAAGTCATCGAAGAGTAACGACCGGAAGTTGTCACGCTGTTTTGCCGTTAGCTCCTCTCCAGTGTGAAAATCTGTCGGTTGTTCGGTGGCTGACGTAAGTTCAATGACGTAAAAATCAGCATGACGTCCCATGCTGCGGTGCGTCTTGCGCATGAGATTCTGAACTTTCGTAGACGACAGTAATAGACACTCTGGGCGTCGTTCCTCGAGCGTAGTCTCCACTGCTGTGCCGTCCATTAGTGTAAAAATTCTGGTTGTACCAAAATGTAAAGAGGCATGTTCGTCATCAAGCCATGGTAAACCCAGGATTAAATCAGCTGTACGTAAATCACGTAAGACGTAAAAAGTCCGGTGAAATTCGTGTCGAGCCAGCTCAAAAGTGACGTCACAGGCTGTCGTAGAAGTCACTCGTTGTCCGTTAGCAAAATTGAAATTGAAATTGAAATTGTTTACAACATGTACCGTATGCGCCGGTTTTTCGCCAAAAAGCCGGATGCGTCGGCTGCTGTCTCTGGGCCCTCCCAACTATGCCATACAGGGAACTTACAAGTCAGGGCTAGACCGTGAACCACCTATGTCCAACCTCTCCAAGTGTGGCCGGGGGTTTTACTCCCCCCCGGGGAGGGTCTGAAGCGGTTTAAAAGCGGTGTGCAAGAATGGCTTGGGGAGGTGCGTTATGTGGAGGCTCGGCGAGTGGTCGTGCGTGATTTGGTGCGGTAGACAAGGAGGAGATAATGCAGCCATTGGACGGTGTGTGCATGTAGTGAGGAAAGGATGCGAGATGTGTCGAGTCGTGCTTTGGT
This sequence comes from Tetraselmis chui, assembly GCA_026401115.1. Lineage (NCBI taxonomy): Eukaryota > Viridiplantae > Chlorophyta > Chlorodendrophyceae > Chlorodendrales > Chlorodendraceae > Tetraselmis > Tetraselmis chui. The sequence continues at coordinate 12,127 of JAPMLY010000537.1, forward strand.
GACGAGTTTGTCGGGAGGGTCGGTGCGGAGGGTGAGGAGAGAGGTGAGACTTGCGATGGCGGATGAGTGCGGTGTGCCCGTGCGGCTCATGACAATGGGTAGGATGTCGACTTCGGTACCTGGCCAGTGGTTTCGGATGGCATTTGCGAGGAGTGTGTATTTGTCCCTAATCAAGCGGGCTGTGTGTGAGAGATTGTGGTCGGTGCAGTATTTCCACTCCCCTATCTGTATTTTCCTGATAGACGAGTATCGGCGGCGGCCGTTGTTGTGGCCGACGAAGCGAGGTTCGAGGAGGCGTATGAAATCGGGTTTGTGCGCTGGGGGACGTAGTGCAGGCGGGAGGATTTCGGGGGGGAGGATAGCGGGGCACGACGTTAGTGAGTCGGGCGAGAGGCCTTCGTCTGCATCAACGAGGCGGGTGGGCAGGTGGGTTGGGTGTGGGGGGTGACAGTCAAGAGGGGTGTAGGAGGGGGTGGGGTGGGTAAAAGACTTGATGGGTTTGTTACCGAAGTCTGCAGTGATGGTTTCCCAGCGTCCTCCGTTGTGGCGTTCCAGGAGGGATAGTAGGAGTTGTAGCGCGCTGTTGTAACGGTTTTGTCTTAGGCCAGACATGGTGGGGCAGTTACCGGCCATGTGGCCGTTGTTGGTGAATTGTCCACACTTGGGGCATCGCATGGTGGGGTTGTGTGTGAGGATGCGGGTGTTGTGGACGCCCCATATGAATTCTTGTTTGTGGGTGAATTGGGTGTTGGTGAGGGTTATGAGTTTCTTGTGGAAGGTGAAGTCGGCGCCGTCCGCCGCGGCGCGGGCGAGGAGGGCGCCGTGTTTGGATGTTTGTGAGAGGTCTGTAAGTGTGTGCTTGCGGCTGTGGGTGTGTGCGTCGGCTTTGAGGTTTGTGTATATGTAGGGTATGGGTTCTCCTTGAGTCTGTGGTATGAGGGTGTAAGGCCAGGTCCAGTGACCAATGGACACGTCCGAGCCTGTGTTGTATGTGGTGTTTGGTGTTTGACCATCTGCTACTTGGTTGGCGAGTGCGTCCGCGTGGTCGTTGCCGAGTGAGTGGTTGTGTGCTTTAACTTTTCCGAGATGTGTGCGGATGCCTGCGTCGCAGCGGGTGATGATGGTGCGTGTGATGGAGAGGAGTGTGTCGCGGTGGATGTTGTGCCTATAGGCGGAGGGGCAGTTAAGGTATCCTTGTATGAGACGGAGGGAGCACGCACTGTCAGTTAGGAGGTGGGTATGTCCTAGTTGGAGGCCAATGTCAATGCCAGCTAGTTCGGCTCGATTGATAGTATGGGAGGGAGGGGTAGAGGTCACCAGGATTTTGATGTTGGTGTCCGAGGCTGGGTGGGTGGCCGCCGCCCCGAGAGGGGAGCTGCCTCCTTTTGGGGGAGATGGTATATGCCTGCGGAGTGAGGTGAGTAGGAGTCGGTGAGGTGTGGAGGTGGGATGGTGATGGTGGGGCTTGGGAGGTGTGTGTCGTATATAGACTCGAGGGTGTTGTGGAGTGCGGTCATGGCTGTGTGTGAGGGTAGGGAGGGGAGTGCGAGGGAGTTAGCGACGAGGTAGATGTCGACCATCCAGCGTGTGCCGAAAGGGGTAGGGGTGGGATGGCCTGTGTGTTGGTCGGGGGGTAAGAAGGTGTTCGCGTCGTTGGGAAGGGTGTATAGGTGATGTGTGTAGGGGGAGTTGATATATTTGGAGTGGCGGTATGGTGTGTGTTCCCAACGGGGGAGTATGAGGATGGTAGCGCTGGGGGTGTGTGAGGCTGTGAGGTGTGCGCTGGTGATTGCATGTTCCATGGCTCGGCGCATGCATTCGTGGTCGTATTCGGGGTTGGCGATGTTGGTGCCTTGCCATGTGTGTGGGGCATTACTGCCGCTGGATGAGAAGACTATGTCTTCGGGGTAGAGTGAGTGGTAGGTGTGCGAGTGGAGTGATTTATTGAGGGGGTCTGAGTAGAGTTCTGTCTGGATGTGGAATGTGTGACGGAGGGCCGAGAGGAGGTCCTCTCTGGTGGCCCATCTGTTGCGGGTGGCGGTGGCGGGTGTAGGTGAGTGGATTTCTGAGCGGGAGCCAAGGCGAGTGAGGAGGTTGTAGACCTCCTCTTCGAATGTATGGTCGGTGAGGTCGGGGCGGAAGAGTTGGTATAGGTGGCGGACGCGGGGGCCGTTAAGGGTGGTGACAGCGCGGCCGTCGGGAGTGCAGAGTATTGTGGTATCATGAAGTGAGGGGTGTGTGTGGATGGCGAATGTACCGGTAGGGAGCATGTCGAGGTCAGGGTTGATGGGGTTGTGGTTGAATGTGATTAGGTGATGAGTCCAAGGAGGGGGTCCGGGTTCTGGCAGGATGGGTGTGGTGGAGGGGACAAAGCCGGAGTTAAATGCGGTGAGGGCGGTGGGGCCGGAGGGGGTCTCACTGATGGTGTCGTGTAGTTGAAGGCAAGGCGCCCATTGGACCTCGTGGAGACGGGTGAGGTCGTGTTGTTTGCCGCGAGCGCACCAGTCGCATTGCCATGAGGCGGGGCCTAAGGCGGGGCGGCATTGGGAATGGACGGCAAAGTGCGGGCATGTGTTGCAGGTGGAGGTGGGTTCTAAGTGCAGAGGGTTGTGACATATGGAGCAATCGGCGGGGGTGGGGGTGGGTAGGTTTACCGATGTGGGGGTGGAAGAGATGAGTCGGAAGCCGTCGTCCAGTTGGAGTTGTATGTCCCATTCCGTGAGGTGTTCCGGGGCCCATTCGACCATGTATTGGGTTTGTCCGTATTCTGTGTCTTTGTGTTTGGAGATGATACGCGTCACGTCGCAGGGGGGGAAATGGTGATCTGAGGGGGAGAGGAATTCTGTGTCTATGTGCGTGATGGGTGCAGTGGGGGTGCAGGTGTTGGTGTGGGAGGAGTGGGTGAAGGGGGAGAGGGAGGGAGGAGGGCGGGGGAGGTGTGGAGTGAGGAGGGGAACCCATGAGGGGTGGAGAGTGGTGGGGGGGGATGCTTGTTTGGGGTTGAGGTTTGTGACGGGGAGGCGGTTGTGGACAGTGTCGGTGGGTTCGGTGAGTACTGCGGCGAGAAGGCGGATTGGGGTAGAGAGGGAGGTGTTGGACCCCGTGAGTTTGGAGATGGACTGGCAGGATTTGAGGATGAAGGAGGAAGGGGTGGCACGGAGGAGAACTTGTGACCATTTGGTTATGTGGTTTTGCCAGAGGGGGTTGAGACGGGGAAGGAGGGAGGTGTGTGTCTTGCGGGGTGAGAATTCGCGGTATGCTTGTTTGTATGTGTGTGGGTCTGTGATATGTGTGGCTCTGTCTCTGAGGGATGAAAGGAGCGCGGTGTCCTGGCTGGTGAAGTGGGTGCGGATTGTGGAGGCAATGGGGTTGGTGAGGGAGAGGGGGGGGATGTTGTGGAACATGGTTCCGGCGTCGCGTTGGGCGCGCACTAGGCATCTGAGCGTGGGGGGGGATAGACTGCCTGACATTATCGATTCAGTGGGCCAGTGGGAGTATGTTGTGGAGATGTTGTGTATGTGGGCTCTGGCCATGTGGCCTCTATAGCCGGGGGAGTTCAGGATTTTGTGGAGGTGGCAGACAGTGAGTTGTGCGGCATGGGCTTTGAGGGAGGGGAGGCCGTAGCCGAGGTCGGAGGTGGGCCGGTGTAGGGCGGTGCGGGGGAGGTTACGTACCGAGGAGATGGCGGAGCGGAGGGCGCGGCATATTTGTCCTTCGAGGGTGTCCAATTGGGAGTCGCTGAAGAGGCCGAGTTGGAGGGTAAAGTGTTTCCCGATGAGGAGGCCACGGATGACGCGAATTCTGCGGGACTGGGTTAGTAGGGAGGAGGAGAGGGCGTTGATGAGGGATGTGGTGGTGCGTTTGAGTTCGTGCCAGTGTTTGGTGAAGGTGAGGGAGGTGTTGAGTTCGACCCCAAGGACGCGGTATGTATCCGAGGGGCCTATGGAGGGGATGGGCGCCGGGGTGGAGTTGATGGTGATGAACTGTGATTGGAGGCGGGATGTGAGGAGGGTGATGTTGGCAAGGGAGAGGGCGTTGCCTGTGCGCCAAAGGGCTCCGGTAATGCAGCATTTGCGGATGTTGACGGTCATACCTGTGTAGGCGCTGAAGAGGGAGAGTTTCCTTAATTGGATGGCCATGTTTGGGGTCGAGCCCGTGGCTAGGCTGAGGTCGTCGGCGAATCCGTGTCCGGGGTATGTGGCTGTGGGTTCTGTTGGGTCGACGTTAGTGGCGGGGGGCCCTGGGCGATAGCCCCGGCTACCCACAGTGAGCCAGCGAAGAAAGGGTTCAAGGAAGAGGGTAAATAGGAACGGGGAGAGGGTGTCGCCCTGTAGGGTACCTCGATTTATGTCTATGGAGGGGGTGGGACCATACGGGGTAATGTAGTCTGTGGATGAGACTCCGTAGAGGTGTTCGCATGTATCTACAAAAGTGGAGGGCATACCGAGTTGCCTCATGTGTTTGAACATGATGCGGTGGTCTGCTGCGTTGAAGGCGCCCTTGAAGTCCGCGTACATGACGTAGATGTCTTTATTGTGGAGTTTCGCGTCCTCCATGGCCATGATTATGGAGGAGAGGGCGTCGTGGATGCTGCGGTGTTGTCGAAAGCCATCTTGTTGGTCGCTGAGGATGCCGTGGGTTTCGGCGTATTTCGAGCCTGCGTCTTTTATTAGTGCGGTCCATAGCTTAAGAAGGTTATTCATGAGGGCGATGGGGCGGTAGTTGTCAAGGAGGGTGGGGTCACCTTTTTTATGTAATAGGCATGTTGTGCTATGGCACCATTCAGGGGGTGTGTAGGAGTTATGGGCAAGGAGGGATAGGAGAGAGTAGAGGGCGGAGCGGGTCTCCGGGGGTAGGAACTTGAGAATTTCGTTGGGGATACCGTCGGGGCCGGGGGCTTTGCCTGTGCCTAGCGAGTTGAGGGTTTTATCGAATGTATCGCGGGTAATCATGTCGGCGAGAGTGAGTGTGGGGTCCCCTCGGGGTTCGATGTTGAAGTTGTCAGGGTTGTCGGGGTGTTCCCAGGGGGGTACTGGGAGGTCGGGCGGGGTGGCTCGCGTGAGTTCGGTGGTGAAGTGGGAGTGGACCGCCTTAATGACGGCTGAGGGGGAGGATGCTGTGGTTTTATCGGGCTTGGTAATGCGGTGGAGAGTTGTAGTTGCTGTGGTCGCGGGGAGGAGGCCGCTTTTAATTTTTAAGCGGCGGTGGGAGGATTTTGGAGAGGCGTCGTAGGCAGTGTTGGTGCGGGTTTTAATCTTTTGGAGTATATCTGTGGTGGTTGTTCGGAGTAGTAGGCGTATGCGTGCCTGGCATTGTTGGTGGATATCGGTAGGGGAAAGATAGTCAGAGGTTTGTAGGAGGGTTTGGGCTAGGGGTAGGGGGCCGCCGTTGGTGCTACATTTGCGGAGTTTACGAATGAGTTTGTGGGCAGGTATAACTAGGTGTATCGCCGAGTGGTCGGAGAAGTGTGAGGGAGAGGTGAAAGTCGAGCACGCAGGCGGGTTGAGACTGTGGGGGGAGGGGGGAGGGGTGAGCCAGTGGTCAAGGCAACTTCCGCTACGGGGAAAGGTGGGGAGGGGGGGGTGGAGGGGTCGGAGGTGTGATTCGAGTAAGGAGGTGAGGGCGGGGTTGCCTGTACCTTGTGTGGTGGTCGTTTGGAAGTCGCCGCCCCAGAGGACGCGGTGAGTTGGGTAGTCGTCCATCAGGCGGAGGCCCCACGCCGCGACCTCCGCGTATAAGCGTGTTGGTTGGGGGCTGTGGAGCTGTGGCATGTAGGCCCCGAGGAGGAGGTAAGGGTTGCCTGAGTGAGGAACGAGTTTCAGTCCTGCGATATGTGGGAGGAGGTGGGAGGGTGGGGTGAGGACAGTGGCAGAGTGGAACGATTCCCTTCGGACCGCGAAGAGAACGCCTGCGTTGGGTAGGGGCACAGATGAGTAGCAGGGTCTGGAGCTTTTGAGGAGGTATTGTGGGAGGGCGACACGCCACCTGGATTTGTGGGTGTCGTGTTTAGTTTCCGTGAGGATGAGGACATCAGGGCTGTGGGTGGTGGCGAGGTGTTCCACGTCCATGATGGATGTGTGTAGCCCCCTGGTGTTGAGGTTAATGAGGTGTAGAGGTTGTGGTATGTGATGTGGGAGAAGTGGTGGGGGCTGAGGGTTGGGGGGGTAAGGGGGGTTCGCTGGAGGGGGAGTGGTGCGGCGTGGTGGGGGGGTGTGGGAGGTGAGGGGTAGGGGCGGGTTTGGGGGTGTGATGTGGGGGAGGGTGGGTTGGCGGGGGCAGAGGGGGGGGTGGAATGAGGGAGAGGAGAGGTTGATGGGGAGGGTTTGGGGGGGTGTGGGGGCTCGGGGGAGAGGGAGGGCTGAAGAGGGTGGAGGGTGTTAAGGAGGTGGGAGCGACCGACAGGGAGGGGAGTGGAGCGGAAGATGTGGTGCCACAGAAGAGAGTGAAGGGAATAGACCGTGTGTTTGGGGTCGAAATGAGGGGGGTCGTAAGCATGGTCAGCAGGTGCCGTGAGTATAAAGTATGTGTGGAGGAGGACGTGGGTTCCACAGGACCACGCCCGAGGTGAGTCGTTCTGTCGAGGTGGGTTGAGAAGGCGAGGAGTGAGGAGTTGGGGGGAGGGAGACGAGTTCCAGGAGGCAAGGAGTGAGAGGGAGCGGGTAAGAAGGGACGGGGGGGGGGTGGTGGAGGGAGTCCACCCAAGTGGCGGAGTCGTGTGTCACGTGGAGGAGGCCGAAATGGGAGTGCTGCCAGGTGAGGACAAGGAGGGAGTTGTGGGGTGTGCCCGGGCGCGGGGGTACGCCTCTGTTTGAGAGGTTGGTCCACTGGCTGGGGTATATGTGATGGTTATGGAAGGTGTCTACCTCGGTGTTTGTGATAACAGTGTAGTTGTTGGAGGAGGTAGAGTGGAGTTTGGCAAGGGAGGTGGCAATGCAGTAGAGGTTTGAGAGGTCCTGGTAGTGTCCCCATTGGAAGGAGAGCACGGCCGAGGAGTCGAGGTGGCCGATGGGGGTGGGGAGGCCGTGTTCAAGGTTAAGGTCAAACAGGTAGTTGTGTAGTTTGATGGTGCAGGTATCGGGTGTGAAGTGTGACGGAAGTGAGGCCCTGAGTGGGTTGGTTACACCGTGGGTACGGATATCATGGGGGGGGGCGTGGGAGGGGGGCAGGGGGTCGAACCTCCGGGCCTGCTGGCCCGTCTGTAGTGGAGTTAGGGATGGGGGCTGGCCCTAGCGGCCGAGTGGACATCAGATGGAGGGATGGGAGGTCCAGGGGAGGGGAGGTGCTCCTCATTGGCTTCCGCTGTGTTTAGGTCTTCGTCAGGGAGGTCTTCGAGCTCGAAGTCTGAGGTTGCGGGGGATGAGGCAGGTAGGGGGAGGTTTGAGGGGTGTGTGCTGGACGGGAGGTCGTGGTTCCGGTGGTTGGAGTTGGGAATGGGTTGTGGGGAAGGGGAGTGTGTGAGGCGTGTGTGGGTCTGGGGGTCATGGGGGTTGCGGCGGTGTGGGGGTGAGTGGGGGGTCTTTCTGAGGGTGTGGCGTGTGTGCTTTAGGACGCCGGACGGGGGGGCAGGTTTGAGGGCGGGGTCTGTAGGTGTGCGTGCCGTAGGGGAGGAGTCCATGGGGTCGGTGAGGGGAAGGGAGGGGGGGAGGAGTGGGAGGGGGGGAGGTATCATGTTGGGGGTGGAGTCTGTGCGTTGGGGGGAGGGAGGAGGTGGGGGGTCAAGGCCGGTTGGGTGTGAGGAGGCTGTGGCGGGGTGTGTGAGGGGGGTGGAGGAGGAATCCATGTGGTCAACTGAGGTTTCGAGGATGGTGGGGAGGGGGGGAGGGGGAGGAGGGGTGGTGGCGGGCAAGGTGAGAGGGTCAGCCGGGCGTGCGGGGTGAGGGTTCGTAGGAGGGGCGGGGGAGGGGGAGCGACGTTTTTTGGAGGGGCGCGTCGCCTGTAGGTGGCCTGTCCATTCGAGAAGGAGAGAGGGGGGGTTGCGAAGGAGGGATTTGTTTTTTGTGAGGGTGAGCTGAGGGGGGGAGGGGGAGGTGGTGAAGATGGGGTCCGTGATGCGGGACCTGCCGAAGGTGGAGTAGTGGTGGGGTGTGATGTATAGGGAGCATGTGGTGTTGGTGGGGGTGCCGCGGTGTATGTAGGTGTGGGGGAGGGGAATGGTGGCAGTGCCGTTGGTTGAGATGAGGATGCAGTACATGATGTTGGTGAGGGAGATTTGGATGCTGGTGGCGATGTGAGGGGAGGGGGAGGGGTGGGAGCGGAAGTATGAGCCGTCAGGAAATTTTTTGAGGGAGGTGTGGTGTGAGATGTCGAAGGTGGAGGGTGAGGAGCGGTGGGAGTGGGTGTGTGACTGTGCGTATTCTGAAGCTGTTTGATGGAGGAGGGTGGAGAGCCAGTGTGAGGAAGGGATAGTACCGTTGGACGTGGGTTGGGGGAAGGGGAGGGGGTGGGGGGATTGGATGAGGACTGTGGTGAGGCAGGTGTCAGTCCAGGAGGTGCCTGGGACATGGCCTGTGAGAGGGGGGGGTGTGATGGTAATTGTGTAGTTTTGGGGGGTGGGGGGTACGGTGTGAATAGCATTTTGAAGGGTGGCGTGAAAATGTACAGGGCCTGATTGTGAAAGAACTGGATTATGGGGTGGGTGGAGGATATGCATCCAGAAGGAGGGGGGGTCGTTCACGACCTGGACGGGTTCCCGTGTAGGTTGTAGGGCGTCCGCGATCTGGAGCAGGAGTTGGGCTGGTTCCGGGAGGTCTTCCATTCGGGGGGTAGGGGTGGTGGCGCTGGCGTTCCAGGTGTCGGCGAGTTCCGTGGCGAGTCGATCTAGCAGGAGGGCCTGTATCAGGGGAACGACGTCTGGGCCGGAGAGATGAGTGAACAGGGGGGAGCTAATTTTCATGCGTTGGCCTGATATTGCGGGAACGGCTACAGCACGTATAATCTGAATTTCCTGCTGTCTCAGGGTGGTGGAAAGTTGGGGGTCCGAGGCGGCACGGGGTGGCGTCGGACCTCCCGACGGGAGTTCACGCTGGCGTGAAGCGAGCTGGTAAAGCAGGCCAACTGTGATGCAGGAGGTGGGGATGTCCAGCCGGACCTCCTGGTGGCCATGTGAGAGTGCGACGGGCAGAGGGGTGAGATCGTGTTGCTGGGGCATGGCGGGGTGTGGGGTGCGGGTGACTGAGGCTGTCCATCGCGCACGATGGGCGAGTTCCCGTCCGATTATATTTCTCGCGCGGGCCGGGATATCGGTTAGGGCGTGAACTTTTTCGAGAAGCCAGCGTCGAGCGAGAGAGCAAGCGGAGATGAGCATGAGTGAGGAAGACGGCGTGTTCGGTAGGAACACACCGTGGAGCCAGAAGCTGGCAGTGTCAGGAGGGGCGGTGGAGTACTGGCCTGTCAGGAGGTAGGAGTCGATCAGGCGAGCAGAGAGGTCAACGGCCCTTCCGAGGTCGGGGGCAGTCGTCGGGGTGGAGAGGACCAGGGGAGTTTGAAGCCCTGTGCCCGGCGTGGGTTCCAGGGGCGTGCCTCGTCCGTAGTCTGCAGTTGCGAGCTGTGGGGCCGTAAGGAATGGAGCAAGTGGGTGACCCACAAGGCGGTTACGGGGGCCGATGTGGTCGTCCGCGAAAAGGGGTGTAGGGCGGTCTTTGAGGAGGACCTGTTTGTATGATTCCGGGAGGGTAGAAGGTGATGACATAGTGGTCGTAAGGTGGGTGTCGATGTGTGTGTATGTGGTGGTTTTGGAGTGGGGAGAGAGAGGGTTAGAGGACACGACCAGGTCTGATGGGACCTGGGTTTGTTCTTCGCGGACGTCTGATGGGAACGTCCGGACGCTCGGAGGGGCGCGTGAGAGTGCGCCGGCTCCGTGGGAGGGTGATTTTTGTAATCTATTTGATACGCACGAGTGTCGTAGTATTGGACGGAGTACTCGGAATGTTTGAGATGTAGGCGGCGCAGATTCCGGCATGTGAACCGAATTCAAATTTGTGAAAGCGGCGCCTTGGAGTGTGTACCGTCTGATGTGCCTACGGATCCACTGACGTGGGTGAGCTAGGCTCGGGTGGGGAGAGGTGATCGGTGCCCGTCGTCCGACGGGCCCTGTGGTCACCTGTCTATCGCTCGTCGGGAGGCCATGCCCGGAGCGAAGACGGTCGGCGTTGCTCATCCGAGCTACCGACCCATCCCCTATATTTTTGACGTCAGTAGTACTTTAGTAGTACTTTGGATCTTTTTACTGTCTTTAGTGACGGTAGGATGCGTTTTTCCGTTAGCGAGTCGAACTGGAGTCTTACTTGCAGACTTCCGAGTTTGTAAAGCAAAGCGTCGTACAAAGTCCTCTGACACAAAATCAAGCGTCGCAGCGCAGTCAACTAATCTAGTAATTTGGTGTCCGCCATCATGAGTTTTCACAGTAAGCTCAGTTCGAATTAACGGACGAGCTTCTGTGAGGTCAGTCAGTTGGGTTGTAGGTGGCGAAGAAAATTGTTGCAGCGTAGCGATGGACGGTTCCACGTCGTCTGAAGGTACAGGTACCGAGGCGGGTTGATCAGGTGCTGTAGGTTCTGTTGAGTCGTTAAACGCACAATCTGCGTCGACTAACCACAGCTGTACATGCCAATGAGCTGGAGCAACCACCTCCTGTTGTGTTGGGTTTTCCAGTGACTGACGAGTAAAAAGCTGTGTTCTCGCTGGGAATTCTTGGTAGAGTTTCCAGTGCTTAGTTACTCGAGTAAATTTCGACCACTTCGGTAGTACAAATACAGCCATCGCAGATGTCGGAGATGTTCGCCGACAATCCTCAAAATGCTGTGCAATCTGCTCAGCTTACTCCCAGGGTGGGTTGATGATCACCCGTTCTCATGTCAAATCTTTGTCTAGAATCGAGTCACTCGGCGAACAGTGAGGTAAGTCACCGTGCGAGTTAAGACCTTCATCATCAGCACATCCCTCCAATGTGAAGTTGAATCGTGCATGCAGAGGGTCAAAGACAGAGTCAACCAGTTTCCAATCAATTGAACGTCTGGTTACTGGTTTACGACTCTGTCTCTGCTTAGTCTGACGACGACGACCTGCTATTAGCGTTGCAGGTGTCGCGACTGTAGTCGATGGAGATGCCGAAGGAGTTTCGACGACCTCTGTCGCTAACAGTGTCTCAGAATGAACAGTATATGTAGCCGGCTGCTCCTGTTCATTTGTAGAACAACCTTCCCACCATCATTGCTTCTTAGGTTCCATTGGTGCCTTGCCTTTGAACTCCGGGCATTGGAACAGTCGGTGTCCCTTCTTGTGGCACTTGAAGCAGAGTCCTTCGTCCATGTGTCGTTGACGCTCCTCAGGTGTCATAGCCTTGGAGAGTGTGTTGAAATCTTCACGGCCAGATGTTTGACCACGTCCACCATTGTTGCCTCCTCCACGTCCGCGTCCGCGTCCGCGTCCGCGGCCAAGACCACGGCCACCCTTGTTACGCTTCCAGATGTTAGAGGCCTCGTCGAGAGGGTCCTCAAAATTACGCTTACGTGTAGGCTGGGAAGATGGACCAGCAGTAGACTTCATATTGCCGAGTTCCGGCGAATCTGTAACGATGTCGTTCAGGAACTTTTGCAACTCCACCAGTGTAATATGGTACCCCTTATGAGCTCGGTGTGATTTAGCTTGGTTCTTGAGCGTATTGTTCGCCATGCCATTAATGAAGCGCACACACTGTACACTTGCTGTCAGGTGTTCACGAGATCGACGTAAGAAGTCGTTGTACTGCTTAGTGTAGACCGCGTAACTCATCGTGCTGCTCTGCGTAAAGCTGAGCAAAGCGTTAATTGCGTCATCCTTGATGTTCGGAAGAAACATCGACTTGCGTAACTCCGTAACAAGCTCGTCGTACGTAGATGGAATTGGAGGCTGTTTTTTCCGGTTCAACCACCACCCATTTAGATGTCCAGAAAACTGTGAAGTAACCCAGAACACTGAGTCGTACGTGTCAAGCAAAATCCCAATTATGAGAAAACGCTGAGGTTGAGCTTCAAGCCAATCCTCCAGTACATGAGGTACTTGGCCATTCTGGTACGGTGCATTTATTGCATCCTTACGTTGGGTCTCCGTGAGGGTCACATGTAGTCCAGCCAGGTTGTGGGCAGGCATCGGCTGTCCCACTCGTAAATCTGTAGGTCCTTCACCAATTAATTGATTGATGTGACCTCGAATCAGTAGCCAGACAGAACCAGAGTCAACCGTCGTAAAACGGGAGTACATGTGGAACTGCTTCGGGATAGACGTGTCATCGTGCAGGACTGGAACGTGTTGTCTGATTGCTCGGAAAAAAGATTCCCACTGAGTCACGTAACCAAAGTGAAGTAACTCACTCTTGTGCTTCTCAGCACGAAGTAACCCCTTCTGTGCGGGCGTAAGTGTCAGTCCGTCAATGTTGATGGTGTCCGGGACGACATAAGTGCCATCCGGATTAACTGTCGACTGTGCTAAAACAGCCTGTTCAACCTGAGCAGGCGTACGTAAGTTGTTCGTAGCAAACAGGACAGGAATAGAAGCCGAGTACACGTAGACAACATGTCGTCCTTGAGGTAGCGTAATGTTGACAGGTTCACCACTCAACAGCGTCAAATCATCCGGTGTCAAAACAAGACCGGTCTCCTCGTGTAATTCGCGAACAGCAGCGTCGACATGCTCTTCGTTAGGTAAGACAGAGCCAGCTGGGAACCAAGTTTTACCAGAACGAGGCTCACGCTGAAACACCAACTTCAAGTCCGACGGTTTAGTTCCTCCAACGTGAATTACCAGCACCACGTAATGTCCAGGTCCAAGAGAAGCCATTTCAAACAATCAAGCAACGTCGAGCAGATCAACGAGCAACGAAAGCGTGCGTCGACCAAAGAGCTCCGAAACCAGTGTGGCGGTTATCCTCTGAAAGCTAAACGCTAGCACAAATCTGTTCTAGTCTGTCTAGTTCTGTTGTTGCAAGATGGCAAAATGATGTTGTCGAGAGGCAATGGTGAAAGATGTTTCACTGCTGTACTTAGGCAGTAATTGTTGTAAGTGAACAAAGGAATTGTTAAATGGTTCTGTCACCTCCCTCTACTGCACTGGGCTTAAATAGGTTTCTGCCCAGATTACTTACGCCTGTAAGACTAGCTTACGTGTCAGGCGTTGGGGCTGTCTAACCGTCGTCATCTGTCCTCGAGACGCGGCTTGCCTAGCATTGGGTTTCACGACGCGGCTCCTTCTGCATGGAAGAGCTCGTTCTGGCGCGTCATCTGGCTAGTTAGATTAATTATGCATATTTGTACGTACCGGGAGGTACTGGTCGTACTGTAGCATCAGCACCCTTACAATATTGTTGTAGCGACGTACCCACGAGTATATGTCCTTTCTGTGGAAAAGCACGAATTGGAATCCGTAACGAGTACATGTACAATGTCCTGCAATGTACTGTTGCATGACTGTACTCGTCACACACGAGCCGTGAGCGTTTCACCTACCACTAGAGTCACCCCGGAGAGGCCGAAAACTTCATCCTCCGCCGCTCCCGGAACGATGGTGGCGTTTCCCACCTGGGAGTGGATCCGGCTAAGAAAAGTAGGGTTCGAACCGACGATTCTGAATATATCCGATACCAAGCGTGTCCTATTCGTGTATAATTCGTGGTACTTTCGGGGTTTGAAATTAAAGCATGTTTTCTCGTAAGGATCCGGATTCCCTAAATCCCCCATCACCTTTGTCAACGTCGAGCAGCGGCCATGGAGCTCCCCAGCCTCGGGCTCTTAGGCACACGTTCTTCGACCCGCCCAACATTGGACATGCTTCCGAACAAGCCCCGCATAAAAGAAACGGCGGAACTCTTTCGCGTCACGAAGGAGCAGCACTTGACTCTCCATCTCGGATGCCAATACGTATTGGACATGTTGAACAACGAAGGCAACATGACGCGGTGCCGCCCCCCTGCGGATGAAACACACCGGGCCGCCTGGGACCGGGAAGAGCGCCGCTATCATCGCCATCGTGTGGTTTGCGCACTAGCACGGGGTCGCGCGATGGATCGCCGTCACCGCCTACACCCATCGAGCGGTCCTTAATTTCATGGACAACATCGGGCCAACCACCGCTCACATGGTATTCGGCACATCGAGCGACCTCTTGAAACTAAGGCGGGGAAACGGCACGCCGATGCGGGGGACGCGAGCGAACTTTGATCTTTAACATACACGGAATGACATACGTCTGTTCATAGGTCGCCCGTGTGTGTGTGTGTGTGAATTGTGTGGACGTTAGGTTGGTATGTCGCCCGTGAAATGTGAAATCTGCGCCATTGCGCTGGGCTGTGGATAGTGAGTCAACATGCTTAGTGGTGTGTCGGAGAGGTGCGGTGGTGGAGGCTGTGCAGTATTTTCGTTCGTCCGTATTGAGGTTTGTATATACTAGGATTTTAGTAAGGGGTTCGGCTCGTCGGGTTGTGTAGTGTATGGCGCCATGTCCAGCGTCCTAAGTGCGTGTTGGCGCCCCTAAAGAGTATTGCATAAGTGGGCTGTCCGTCGGTACCAGCACTTGCTAAGTGGTCAGCTTGGTCATAATCCTTGATGTCGTTATGTGATTTTATTTTGCCAATTTGTGTGGTGAGGCATACAGCGGTGCTTGCTTGGAGTGTTTATAGGATAATAGAGGAAAGTTTTCACTGTGGGGGTGTTGTTGCATGGAGTGTGGGCTCCGGATGTATTTATGGACGAGTCGGAGGGAGTATGCGGTGTCGGACATCAGGGCGGGGTGGCTTAGTTTGAGGCCGAGGTCTATGGTTGCAACTTCAGCACGATTTATGGTATGGTTAGGCGGTGCATAGGTGACTAGGATTTTGAGAGAGGAGTGTGAGGATGGATGGGTGTCTGCAGCCGCTAAGGGGGTAGATCTACCTTTCTTGGACCCGTCTATGTAGACAAAGGTAGTCCAGTCGTGGGCGAGGTCACACGTCGATGGTATGTAGTGGCAGTGTGTGCGGTAGGGGGTTGCGTGTACTTTGGGGCGTACATTGGAGGTAGAGAGTGGTAGCTGATGCATGCCGTTTGGAGGTTGTATTCAAAGGTGGGTGCTGTAGGATGTGTGAATGGGTGGGAGGGAAGGGGAGGGTGGTGTCATATGTAGTGCTTCGAGTGATGTGAGCAATGGAAAGACGGGCATGGTTATGGTGTTGCAATACGAGGTATATATTCACTCCTCATTTGGTGCCGAAAAGGGTGGGGACTGGGAGGCCTTCGTGTTGGTAATGTGGGAGAAATGTGTTTTTGACAGCCGGGAGGTGGTAGAGGAGGTCCATGTAGGGTGAGGAGGTGTAATTTTCGTGTCCACAGGTGTACGACGCCAATGTGGGAGACCAAGTATGGTGGCTGAGGGTGTGTGTGCTTCTAATTTGTGGGCGTTGGCTATGGCTTGTTCCATGGCCCTTTGCATGCATTTGTGGTTGGCAGTGCTGGTCGCGAAGCGAAGGTGGAATTACTACGGCTAGAGGAGAAGGCCTCGTCTTCCGGATAGAGGAAGTGGTTGGTGAGCGAGTCTAAGGATATATTTCGAAGATCATAGTTGAGTTCAGTGGTGGGATTAAAGGCTTTGCGTAAGGCCTCTAGCTAGAATTTCCTCTCGAGTGGCCCATTTGTCCTTCCGTGTCTCGCTTTTAGTTGGAGAGTCTATTTCGGATGATATGCCGACTCTCGTGACATCGGGTTTAATTTTTTGTATTCGAATGTGAATGAGGCAAGTTTGGGTTCGAACATGCAGTATATGTGTGTGATGCGGTCGAGGTAGAGTGCTATTCACAATCACGGGTAAGCACTTCGTGGCCATGGAGGAACAATTGTTTTTAACCATGCAAGACTTCGACGCCCTGACCCTCTTATTGCTCTTTTGGCCCCGCAGCGCTGGCAAAGCAGCGCGGGAAAGAGCGAAAGAACGCATGCGCGGAGCTTGGCAGCCCGACGCTGACGTGACCGCGACGGACGACATGTTCCATGCCGTGCACACCGCCACCCTCCAACTCCTCGCAGCCGACACACAAGCCACCGCCCCGGTGGTGCTCGCCGACACGCTTCTGCGGAGTCTTCGCAGCGACAATCCGCCAACATACGACGATGGGCTGCAATATCGCCTTTCCTCGTCCGATGCTCCTCACTCCGCAAACGACGCACACGGCCGCTATCTCCGCCGTCACGACCGCACAAACGCCGGGCTCGGCCAACATCGACATTTACTACCACCCGAGTGGTCCGACGGCCGACGCCCTCCGACGCCGCCGCCGCAAGGCTCCTCGCCGACCCCGTCTCCCGACGCCTTTCTCCACGACAACGCCCTGCAAATTGTAGACGTCCATGCGGACATGTCGTGCGGCTTCATAGCGGTGGCCGTCATTATAAGCATCATGCAATCCCTAACGTTCGGTTGGTCCAATTCCCACAACCGACACACGTGGGACTAGTTGAACCAACTCCGGACTGTCACGGCCACGCTGCTCCTCCACAACAAAGACGTACGGCAACTTTAATCCAAGCTCTTGTGCATCAAAGCCACTTCCAACCTAGATGACGAGATTGAAAATATGCTACTGCCCACTTTCGATGAGGAACCGCCCTCTCCCGGCACCACTTTGCCCGCCTGCTCGTGGATGTTGTATTCCACTTTTAGGCTATTCACCATCGCTTTCGAACGGCCCTTCATTATGCTTTTCGACAGCGAGGAGTACCCGTGCTTCGACTTCTTCTGCCGCCATCGCGGCGAGTTCGACCACTACACCGCATCCGCATTGGACACAAAGCATGCGACTACGGAAGAACCGCGATACCATCTTACGGAAGAACATCCCGCAGCCTCACTACCCCTCCTTGTGGCGGCATACGGCAAGGAGCCCGCCAGCAAACTCACGCGCTACCAAGTGTGTGTGCCGTCGTGATTCTTATGCTCTCCCAAACATTCATTTGCCCCGAGGATTGACACTTTCGTCATCATATCATATGCATGGATAACTAACAACCACACATTATTAGAATTGATATGTAAACAATATTTAATTCCATACAAATGTCACATCCGGACCCAATTCCATCTCATGCATCGCCGCCTACGTCTTCGTCCCCCGCACCAACCATTTCATCCATGGATCTACCATCCCCCCCTTCACATGCACTACACTCTTCCCATAAAGTCCGTTACTAGTGAAATAGGGCCTTTCGCGTAGGGCGGGTGTTTACCATGTATGGTTTGTAGGGTTTAACTGTACTTTAGCTCGTTGAAAAGGCGGGCCGAAACTTGTGTTGACGGTGAAGCTAAGGGGGAAGCGGGGCACAAATGGGGCCCGTCACGGCTACGATATGACGTATTAGGGTTTGCGGCCCAACCCCGATTTCGGGGTATACCCTGATTCGGGCGCCCCGGAATTCGGATTTGCCACACTTTGGCTCGTGAAAAATCCCGAAATGGGCGGCACAACATGCGGTTTTTATGATCCCAGCATGTTGTCCGCAAACATGGGAGCACGTGGGTGTGATGGCATGTGCCGTTAATATGCTTGACATGGGTGGGCTCGGGGCCAGAAAACCATAGCTTGGGAGGCTTAAAAATGCCTAACTTCGCCGTACAGTGTCCGAGTCGAGCAAACTAAGTTGCAAGTGGAAGTCCTTCCCCCAATTAAATATAAGTTTACATCTTAATTTACGCCTACCGGCCGGTTTTCGTGTCAAATCCACCGTCCGATGTCATCCAAGCCCTCGTACAGCCAAATAAAGCTTTTGGGGTTTCAAAATCTGCCACATTCGCGCGGGGCTAGCAACCCCTAGACAGGTGGTACCCGCATACCCGCTCCGCTAATACGCTCAACAATCAGCGCTATGTATTTCTTCTATTCACGGCGTTGCCCATTTCATGCCCCATGACGGCATGGTGCCGTGCCCTTTGCCGCCGGCCAGATGAAGGCCCGTGCTAGGGTACTTTGAAAGCTCCCCGCCATTTTTCACGCCCGGCGATGCGCAAGTTTCTAAGGCCAACGATCCGCGCGCCATGGTGCTTACACTCCAAGTCAACTGCCCCTCAAGCCCAATCGGCCCCCAGCCCGTGCTCCTTGGTGGTATTTCCGGGCACGTGGCAAGAAAAACTAGTGCACACGACATGCCATTCTCGGTGTCGCCGCTTTGTAGACGGCCGGGCGCAACACAGTCGGCGGATACTAGTGCAATTGTGCAAACATGCTGAGAACCCAGTGTCGAGTAGTCTCCCGGCTTGTCGCGACACTACGTGTGCCGAGCCACGCATAGAGGCGTGCATAACCTGCACATGCACGAATTTCGGCCCGCAAAATATGGGCCGAAAATCCAACGTGGGTGCCCACAATGACTGGGGCGTGCCGAAAAAGGTGCTCACGTCAGTGAACAACGCGCCGTGGTGTGCTGTTCGAAACTCATTATTCTACCCCCCAATCGAGTTGCATGGCCATCGCGGCAGTGCGTGGCGGGTAATTAAATACGTGCCGCTAGTAACGGACTTCATGGGAAGAGTGTGGGGCTGGGCGCCGGTGGTTCTCACTAAGTTATTCTTATGAAACTCCCCACGTAACGGCTTAGCACCCGTCAGTATTTCGTGCTGCCGCCTTTCTTAGCAAGGCAAGCTTCCAGCCTGCGCCGAATCGACTCGCTATTGAATCCCGTGGTGCCCGCAGTGACGAGCAAGTTGGTCTTGCCCCATTCATTTACTGCGGCGTAGACCTCCGCGCAGGCCTCCCCGAGCGAGCTTTGTCGAAAACGCCCCCCGTGCCTTCGTAAGTACGCACCCACTAAGAACCACCGACGCGCTAGTACCGTGTTGCTAGGCTATTGAAATTGAAATTGAAATTGTTTACAACAATACCATTAAAAACCGGCTGCTGTCTCTGGACCCCCCCTTTTGCTATGCTCAACCTGTAGTTGGACTTCTAAGCGTGAGGTAGACCGTGAACCACTAATCCCAACCTCTCCAATGGCAGTAACGATACCGTCTAAAACATACCCGTATCCAGGTATTTATAATTTTTGATCTATACGTATTTTTTTTGGATACAGTATGAAAAATAAAATGTCGCTAGTCTCCACGTTACGCGGCCTGCTCCAGCCGCTGCGGGGTCGCTGATCAGCAAGGCTGTCCAGCTGGAGCTGGTCGAGGCGAACCTGCCTGACCTCGGCTCCCGTGCGACTCCGGTCGTGCCGGAGCTTGGGGGGAAAGGCAGGTGAAAAACCCCCCTCGCATAGGTCGTCGTCGGTCCCGCCCCGATCCGTGCTCCACCCCGCCCGAGGTATTAGCCGCTCCTCTCGACGCAGCTCGCCACCTAGCCGAGTCTTCTCTCCTCCTTCGGGGGCTGAGAAGAGAGAATAACTAGGCTGCATACGGTGTCCGGCTGGCTCTCCTGCCCCCGAGCCAGATTTTCTCATGTCCCCTGTCCTTTTCCCGTCTGTTTCCAACACCTATCTGATCGCGCTGTGGCCGTCCGTACCCTCCCCCGGTGGTTTACGTTGTTAGGGGGTCGCCTTTACGAGCAGTGTGCCGTTACGATAACCCTAGGCACACTGCCTGAGGCAGCCTATCGATAACCGGGTACCGACTAGGGAAGGGGTTGGAAGAACACAGGGATCGAGTCGCCGGTCCTCAAAAGATGGTGGGTACGGGAATTTTTTCCGAAAACCCCCCGTACCGGGCTTTTCCGGCGGCGGGCGATCCTAAGGACCGCCGCCGCCAGACCGTGCCGCTCCTCCGGCTGCGACCAGCCTCCGTCCTGCGTAGCATCAGGCCTCGCCCCCAGGGGAGACTTAAGACTCTCACAGGGCTGGCGACTGCTAGCGAGCGCTGTCCCAAGCGCTGCTTCCCAGCTGTCCGCCGCCAGCTCCAACACCCTCGTCCCTCCGCTGATCCGTCCGTACCCCATTTCGCCAAAAAATATTTCGCAAACGCCGCCCCCGCCCCATCGTCGGGAGAGTATCTGTGAGTATTTAGTCGCGAAAAAGACATATCGGACAAGCCGAGCGGGAGATCCCTGTGCTGGTGTACAGATATTATGTTTTCCAAAACCCTCCGTACAGGGCTTCCCGACAGCTGCTGATCCCGCGGATCGCAGCTGCCGGTACCTCGTTCAGCCCCCTACCGTGCCAGGCCTGGCACGGCTATGGGGTTACCAGCGCCCACCGCGTGGAGGTAGAGGTAGGTGCCGACGGGCCTGCGAGCGCACCCCTCTCCGGGGTCGCCGCCGCTGCGCCGCCGGCGGGCGCCGTTGCTAGGCTACTTTGGTGAAGTTGCCACGTGGTTGAAGTCCCACACAAGTTGTAGTCGCCACGCTTGAGTGGTTGGTGTAGGCCCCATACTGGTTTTTGAGCCGCGACGCGGTTGAGGTCCAACGTGGTGTGCGCAATTGGGCAAAATCCCACCTCCAACCGAAATTTTGTATTCAGACGTGAACGCCCATATCATCGCCGCTTTGTCCCCGGCCAATACTAGCGAATTCGAAGCGGTTTAGAAATCGCCCACTGTACATTCTTGCCTTTCCGCCATTCCAATCATTTTGTAAACAACTGTCCCGTGCGTCACTACTACGAGGGGATCTCCGCTCTCCGCGCCCACGCGCGCGCCAGCGCGCGTTCTTCTGTACCCGCAAGCCTGCAACTTGCGAATACATATCAGCAGCATACCTCTACCTTCTCCGGCGGTCGTTATCCTCACCCGCCGCGCTCAAACCCCGCTCCTCCCTCAGTATAAATCTGTCGCCTGTCCCACTAACTATGGATCAGGTGCGCCAAGCGGTGAAGGATGTACGGCAGGCACTTGACGCTGGGCTGGATGATGGAGTAACAACCCTGAGTGCCCTAGCAAAGACTGCGGTATCGGAAGCGCGAAGTGTGTATGATCATCAGGGAACAAAAGCGCAGGTAGAGCTTCTGACGACAAACATATTTGCTTGTGGTCTTATTAATCAAACTGGAAGGCCCAGGTTGCGGTATTTTTGGGGCCTCCGTGCCGCATTTGAATTGCACTCACTTTCGCACAGCAACCATACTGTCAGCAGAGGCTCTGTCCCAGATGCCATCCCTGCATGGCTGCGCGGTGACAAGATTTTTTTCCTTGTGCAGAAAGTTATAGAGTTACGCCAGGCTCAACTGCAGTCTACAGAAGAAGCGCTATTTGCGAAGCTTCATGGTACTTATCCCCTTGTGCTCTACTGCCTCCTCCGAGTTTCTTGGCTGACTGAGTTGGTTGTAGACACACGCCTGCCTCAGAAGATAATTCCCAAACTGAAGGGAATTTCGTTTTCGCGCGTTCTGAGATTGCATGTAGCAGCTGTGTCGATCTATAGAAAGATCGGATGTGCAGGAGTGCTAGGAACGAATTGTTTTAAATCGCTGGAAACGCCTGACATATGTACCTGTGTTGTTGTGCCGAATGTGTTTGCAGAAGGCGTAGATGTTGTGTTGGCATATCCCACAGAGTCCACTGTTTTGGGGGTCAGTGCGGCGCTTATACTACTTCCAGGTTGCCCTTGTTTACTTCGCTGCGTTCGCGCACTTGGAATTGTTTGTCTTGCTGAAAATCGTGTATTAGTGAGATTGGGGGAAGGTAGCTGTCAATTGTGAGGGCACTACAAACATAGCCAGCAAGGAGTCCGTTATGCGAGCTTGGAATTGTTAATATGCGCATATGTGCTCATACATTTTTTGCTTATTTCCCCCCAGGCACCCGTGGTCTTCTTTACAGGTCTACGTTTGGCAGATTCCGGAGTGAGGAGGTGAAGTTTGACTATACTTTCGGGCATGCTCAATTCAGATATGAATTGGTCATTTCAGTGTGCATTACTCGATGTGATATGCATGGACTCTCGCGATTTCTTGTTATCAGGCCTTATACGTCGCCGGGCAGCGCCAGGCCGAGGCTTTGAAAGCCATCCTTGAGAGTACTTCCCAACAATCCATTGCACTCGCAGCAGTTAAGGTAAAGGATCAACAAGGGTTTTACCCACCCCGTTGATTCGATTCTGTTGTTTTGCAGCCTGCGGTTTGTAATTGTCCATTTTGTGAAACATTCGTTGCTCTGCTACAGAACTCGGGTCTTCGGGAAGTTCATGAAGGCACAGCGAAGCTGAAGAATACAAGCCGGGAACTCTATAAACTGAGTACGTAATATGGATGTCATGTATCGCTATGCATTTTAATCGATCCCGAGGTTTGAATACACAAACAGGAAATAGGTAGCCGATTTACTTGCTGCAATATTGTACAGGTTCGACAGTTGGATTCGCTGAGGCTGATGCCGTAGCTCTCATGGACCAGCTGCGGAAGCTACGCAGTAAGGAAGCTCTACAGCTTCGCATGGAAGTCGCTGAATTTAAGGTTACATTATACCTCCACACATGATACAGCGTCCTTCACCATAATTATATGATATATACACCTCTCTTCCTCATCCCTTCCTCCCCCCCCCCCCCCTTACTTAAACCACCTTTCTCTTCCTTCCCTCTTTGTTCTATTCTTTCTCTCTTTTCTCCTTCTCTGACACCCTCTTCCCCCCCCCCTGACACGAGCCTGTCGTAACTAGTGTATCATGTACTGCTTAAAACACATGCGGGTGCGGACTCATCTTGACTACAGCTTTCGTAACGTGTTATTTTGGCTTATTTCCACAGGCACGGCTGACAAAGCAGCGAAAGGCAGCGAAACGGGATCACAATCAGCTGCTTTCCAAGGGATTCCTCTGACTTCTGAAATCAGTTTGTGAAAATTCACGCACTTGGATGGCGTGCTTGTCATGCTGGTTAGGCTATTGAATCTGATTGATTCAGTTGCGTTTTGCCGTTTTAATACTTGGGCATGACAAGGAACACCACTCCATGCTTGGATGGCATGTAAAGGCATTTCATGGTGTTGATTTCTTTGTGTGAATATGCTGAACTGAATTATTACCATTGAACTTCATCGGATGATAAGCCAACCGCTGGAGGGTCAACTATATTTAGTCAGGGATCTCCAACGAAGTCATTTTCAAAGGAGACGAACGACATCGATCGGATTGCAAATTGTCCATTGTTCCTACACTTTCACTTATTTTTTATAACGAATGCCTTCCTCGTGTCTCCGACCTAGTCTTGCCGCCAGGGGGGGATTCTTTCTGTGTTCTCACGTCGTGCATACCGAGGTGGTTGATTAAGTCACGCGCGACTACCCCCGTGTATAGCACCCCAAAACGCAATTTGTGCCTGGAGCTCCCTTCTCGACATGACGTTTTAGGGGCTACGTCTATCCCAACACTCCTACAAAGTATGTCGCTAGCGAATCTGGGCTTTCCATCGAGAACGTCTATTGAAATCGGACAAGATATTAAAAAGGTTAACCGAAGCCTATTATGTTTACGACGCAAATAAAATAGAGGGAACTAGAGCGCATTTAGTTGGGGACTCTTATCGGAGGTGCTAGTAAGCTGTTAGATGTGTCGACATGTGCGTGTGCCGAAGCGCTGTGTGATGGTTACATGAGGACTAAAGACCTTTAGGACACATTGCAACTTGTGTCTTGTTTATATGTCTTAGGTAAACTATCCGTATTCATTGATAACGTTCACAACCGTGAACGTCCATGTACTAATAATGATGTACTAAAATAGCCGCTCCAGATCATTGGCGGTAATGCAAGAAAAGTAGTCTCCACTTGTCGCCGCTCCCATGTAACGCCTGAAGATCATCGTTTGCTTCGGCTCCGGTAGCGCCTTCGTTATACCATCTGCCAGCATGTTTTCTATGCCCACCTACACAAATGCGACTGTCCTCGCATCCATCATCTCCCGAATGTAGGGGTGTTTGATGTCGATGCGTTTTGTCTTGTTTGAAGCCATGGGGTTGTTAGCAAACTTGACTGCACGCTCGTTTGTCTCCATAATAAACTGTTGCGGCACCGTGCTAGCGTTGGTGGACATCTTGCATCAATTGCCGAAAGTTGCGCGCTTTGTATTGCGCGACTTCATGCAACATACCCTCCCTCTGTGGTGGACAGAGCCACCACTTCTTGCTACCTGGAGGTCCAGCTCACCGCTCCGCCTTTAAGCATGATGTGGCGGTGAGCCTCGTCAAGCTAAACGCTAGCACAAATCAGTTCTAATCTGTCTAGTTCTGTCGTTGCAAGATGGCAAAATGATGTTGTCGAGAGGCAATGGTGAAAGATGTTTCACTGCTGTACTTAAGCAGTATATGTTGTAAGTGAACAAAGGAATTGTTAAATGGTTCTGTCACCTCCCTCTATTGCACTGGGCTTAAATAGGTTTCTGCCCAGATTGTCTACGCCTGCAAGCTACGCTTACGTGTCAGGCGTTAGGGCTGTCTAACCGTCGTCATCTGTCCTGAGACGCGGCTTGCCTAGCATTGGGTTTCACGACGCGGCTCCTTATGCATAGAAGAACTCGCTCTGGCGCGTCATCTGGCTAGTTAGATTAATTATGCATATTTGTACGTACCGGGAGGTACGGGTCGTACTATAGCATCATCACCTTAATGAATATTGCAGTAGCGACGTACCCACGTGTATACGTCCGTCCTTTGGAAAAGCACGAATTAGGATTTGTAACGAGTACATGTACAATGTCCTGCAATGTATTGTTGTAGGACTGTACTCGTGACACTCGTGCCCTCCCCCTCTTGAGAGATCAATGAGGCCGCCGCGAGGCAGACCTCCGTGGTCTAACCTCCTTTACTGAAGCAGTTACTGGGACTCAGGAATGCGCGCTGGGTGAGCGTGCATGAAGTCGATGTACGCCTGAGTTTTGGTAAACTTGTGCCATTGAGGCGTCTCCAAGAATTCTTGTAACGCCATCGTTCGGTGCACCTCGTTCAACCGGTGCCAGACATGTGGAATGTCGTCATCGTTGAAGTGCGTCAGGAAGAGCAAATATTTGCCTCGTCGTCCAGGTAGCGACTTGATGCACACAACAGAGATGTGCGAGACATCAAACTCCTTGTCATCTCCTTCAGGTACAGTCACCGGGACAGCTGGTCGTAGTGGAGCGGTAGAGCAGGGTCGTAGGTTGTTGACATGGAACACATTATGTAAGCGTACTGTCGCTGGTAGTTTCAATCTATAACTGTGTTTCCCAATCTGTTCCTCCACTGAAAAAGTGCCAAGCTGTCTGTCTCTGAGTTTCCGGTTCGGTTGTCCTCGCAGAAAAAGGTTTGTTGTGACGACTGACACCTTGTCTCCCTTAGAGAATTGAGGCGTTGTAGACGGTTCTGTGCGTGCTTGCATCTCATCCTTGTGTAGCTGTAACACTGAGCGTACCAGGGTGTGTACTTCCTGTAATAATCTCAACCGTTCTGTTGCGTTTTGCGAAATTGGAATCGACGGTCGCATGCTGAAAAGCAGGTCAGGAGGCTCCTCAAGAGAGAACCCAAAGTTAGCCTCGAACGGTGTGTGCTCAATTCCGAGTGCACGCGAAGCGTTGTACGCAAACTCCACTTGCGGTAGCAGTGTTGTCCATTCAGAGCCATCATAGCAACAAAAGCAACGAAGAAGCTGCTGAAACGTGATGTTCACGCGCTCTGTTAACCCGTATGTTTCAGGATGTCGACTGGAAGACATTTTCAGACGCGTTCCGAGGCGTCTCCAAAGTGTCTGCCAGAAGGCACTAACGAATTTCGGGTCGCGGTCGCTAATCAGCACACGGGGAAGTCCATGCAAACGGTAGACTCCCTGTAAAAACAAAGTTGCAGTTTTTTCGGCAGTAATCGACTCTGTACACGGCAGAAAATGGGCCATTCGAGTTAGATGGTCTACTACAATCAGCACACTGTTAAAGCCATTGCTCTCAGGCAAGTGTGTCAAGTAGTCAAGACCAACTGTATGCCACGGTCTGGGTGGAACAAGTAATGGGTAAAGAGTCGCAGCCATCTGCGGTCGAATTCATGCTCGTCGGCACACGACGCAACGTTCACAGAAATCTTTCACGTCTTGGCGAATTCGTTTCCACCAGAATCTGTCGAGTGCTTTAGCAAGAGTGCTAGCAACTCCTCTGTGACCAACTGACGAACTTTCGTGCAGCTCTGTGATCAATCTCAGTCGGAGCTCAGAATTCTGTGGTATACAGAGGCGATTGAGGCGCCAAAAGTATCCGTCTCTGGCTTCTATCCGGCTGTCTTTCGTCAACTCACCCTCGTCCCCATAAAACGAATCTTGTGAGAACCCCTCGCGAATGAGATCAGCGAACTCATGGCTCAGCTGCAGCGCGTCAACAGTCAGTGAATTTAACTGCGCGTCTTCAAACAGCAGCTGGGACTTCCGTCGTAATTCTCGATCTGACGGAACCTCGCCATCCCAAAATAAGGGTACTGTGGCCTGAGGTACGAAGTCTGGACGCCGGCTCAACGGGTCAGCTTCGTTCAGAGCTCCTTTGCGATATGCAAGTGTCATCGAGCCCACAAACGGTTGCAAATCCCGCAGGTATCTTGCTTGCCGCTTGTTCAGCTTGTTGTTCGGTTGCCTGAGCAGATGTCGCAGTGTGTCGTGGTATGTTACGACAAGGAACTTAGAGCATCCTTCAAGATAGCACCTCCAATGCTTGACAGCTTCGCATACGGCCAAAGCTTCTAAGTCGTACGCAGAGTAAGTGTTACCACGCTCAGCTGGATTCAGCTTACGCGCCCAGTAAGAGACATGTTGAAGACCTCCTCCTTGGTCTTGCAACAAGACTGCTGCAATCCCCAGTGACGAAGCATCTGTAGCGACGGTGAACGTCGCGTCCGAGCCGACCTCCGGAAGGATCAGGCATGGCGCGGAAATGAGCCGTAACTTGAGAGTCTCGAAGGCTTCCAAACAAGCAGGCGTCAGCGTAACCTTCTGTGGCTGGGACTTCCGCATTATTAAGTCCGTCAATGGAGCCGTAAGGTCGCTAAAATGGTGTATAAATCTGGCATAGAAGTTGCAGAATTGTACGAAACTGCGAACTTCCTTCTGCGTCTTGGGCACTGGCCAGTCTGCAACGGCCTCGACTTTCTTTGTGGAAACCGAAATTTTACCGGCTGACACAGTATAGCCGAGGTACTCCATCTCTTGCAGTCCGAAGAAGCATTTCTTAAGGCGTAATTTCAAGCCCTCCTCCTTGAATTGTTGTAGCACGAGACGTAGGTGCTCCATGTGCTCCTCAAGAGTTCGACTGTAGATACATACGTCATCGAGGTAGACTGTCACGAACTTATGTAAAAAGTCGCGAAGTATGTCATTCATCATCCGCTTAAATGTAGCCGGCGCATTGCACAGGCCAAACGGCATGGCGACCCATTCCATTAAACCATCAAGTGTCTGAAATGCCGTCTTGTGAACGTCCTGATCACGCAGCCGAACTTGCCAGAATCCAGAGGCGAGGTCGAGGTGTGTGTAAAAATTCGCGTCTTTAAGTTCGTCGAGAGTGTCATCCACACGCGGAAGTGGGTAACCATCTTTACGCGTAACCTCGTTAGGGCCACGGTAGTCAATGCACAGACGTAGCGAGCCATCAGCTTTCCGCACAAAAAGAATTGGCGAGCCGAACTCACTGTAGCTGGGACGGACCAGACAAGCCTCGACTGCGTTTTTGAGCTGTCGGTTTAGCTTTGCGCGCTCTTCAGGTGACAATCTGTTTAGACGTTGGCGTCGCATCGGGCCAGTTGTTTCAATGGGATGATCCCTCTGTCGGCTTACATGTGGAGAGTCGACGGGTTGCAGTAACTCCGGGAAGTCATTGAAGAGTAACGACCGGAAGTTGTCACGTTGTTCTGCAGTTAGCTCCTCTCCAGTGTGAAAGTCTGTTGGTTGTTCAGCGGCTGACGTAAGTTCAATGACGTATAATTTAGCGTGACGTCCTCTGTTGCGGCGCGTCTTGCGCATGAGCTTCTGAACTTTTGTAGACGACAGCAGACATTCAGGGCGTCGTTCCTCGAGTGTAGTCTCCACTGCAGTGCCATCCATTAGTGTAAAAACCCTGGTTGTAACAAAGTGTAAAGAGGCATGTATATCATCAAGCCATGGTAAACCCAAGATTAAGTCAGTTGTACGTAAATCGAGTAAGACGTAAAAAGTCCGGTGAAATTCGTGTCGAGCCAGCTCAAAAGTAACATCGCAGACTGTAGAAGAAGTTACTCGCTGTCCGTTGGCGAGTCGAACTGGGTCTTAGTCGCAGACTTCCGAGTCTGTAAAGCAAAGCGTCGTACGAAGTCTTCTGACACAAAATCAAGCGTCGCAGCGCAGTCCACTTATCCAGAAATTTGGTGTCCGCCATCAGGAG
Organism: Tetraselmis chui; assembly: GCA_026401115.1. Lineage (NCBI taxonomy): Eukaryota > Viridiplantae > Chlorophyta > Chlorodendrophyceae > Chlorodendrales > Chlorodendraceae > Tetraselmis > Tetraselmis chui. The sequence goes on from JAPMLY010000537.1 coordinate 40,399, forward strand.
TTTTCACAGTCAGCTCGGTTCGAATTAACGGGCGAGCTTCCGTGAGGTCAGTCAGTAGAGCTGTAGCTGGCGAAGACAATTATCGCAGCGTAGCGATGGACGGTTCCGTGTTGTCAGGAGGTACAGGTACCGAGGCGGGTTGATCAGATGCTGTAGATGTTGTCGAATCGTGAAACGCACAATCTGCGTCGACTAACCACAGCTGTACAGGCCAAGGAGCTGGAGCAACCACCTCCTGTTGCGCTGGGTTCTCCCGTGACTGACGAGTAAAAAGCTGTGTCCTCGCTGGGAATTCTTGATAGAGTTTCCAGTTCTTAGTCACTTGAGTAAATTTCGCCCATTTCGGTAGTACAAAAACAGCCATCGTAGATGTCGGAGATGTTCGACGACAATCCTCAAAATGCTGCGCAATCTGCTCAGCTTACTCCCAGGGTGGGTTGATGAACACCCGTTCTCATGTCAAGTCCCTCTCAAGAATCGAGTCACTCGGCGAACAGTGAGGTAAGTCACCGTGCGAGTTCAGACCTTCATCATCAGCACATCCCTCCAAAGTGAAGTTGAATCGTGCATGCAGAGGGTCAAAGACTGAGTCAACTAGTTTCCAATCAATTGAACGTCTGGTTACAAGTTTACGACTCAATCTCCGCTTAATCTGACGACGACGACCTGCTACTTGTGTTGCAGGTGTCGCGACTATAGTCGATGGAGGTGCCGAAGGTGTTTCGACGACCTTTGTCGCTAACAGTGTCTCAAAACGAACAATAGATGTAGCCGGCTGCTCCAGTTCGTTGGTAGAACAGCCTTGCCACCATCATTGCTTCTTAGATTCCATTGGTGCCTTGCCCTTCCACTCCGGGCATTGGAACAGTCGGTGTCCCTTCTTGTGGCACTTGAAGCAAAGTCCCTCCTCCATATGACGCTTACGCTCCTCAAGTGTCATCGCTTTTGCGAGTGTGTTGAATTCATCGCGGCCAGATGTTTGACCACGTCCACCATTGTTGCCTCCACCACGTCCACGTCCGCGGCCACGACCACGGCCACCCCTATTACGCTTCCAGATCTTAGAGGCTTCGTCGAGAGGGTCCTCAAGGTTGCGCTTGCGCGTAGGCTGGGCAGATGGGCCAGCAGTAGACCTCATATTGCCGAGTTCCGGTGAATCTGTGACGACGTCGTTCAAGAAGTTTTGCAGCTCCACCAGAGTAATCTGGTACCCCTTCTGAGCTCGGTGTGACTTCGCCTGGTTCTTCAACGTAGAGTTCGCTAAGCCATTAATGAAGCGCAGACATTGAACATCAGTTGTCAGGTTCTGACGAGACCGACGTAAGAAGTCGTTGTACTGCTTAGTGTAGAACGCGTAACTCATCGTGTTGCTCTGCGTAAAGCTGAGCAAAGCGTTAATCGCGTCGTCCTGAATGTTCGGAAGAAACGTTGTCTTGCGTAACTCCGTAACAAATCCGTCGTACGTAGATGGAATAGCAGCCTGAGTTTTCCGGTTCAGCCACCACCCATTCAGATTTCCTGAGAACTGTGAAGTAACCCAAATAACCGAGTCGTACGAATCAGCCGTAATCCCAAGCATTAGAAAACGCTGAGGCTGAGCTTCAAGCCAATCCTCCAGTTCATTAGCTTCTCGGCCATTCTGTAACGATGAATTCATTGCAGCCTTGCGCTGTGTCTCCGTGAGGGTAACATGTAGTCCAGCCAAGTTGTGGGCAGGCATCGGCTGTCCCACACATAAATATGTAGGCCCTTCACCAATCAGCCGATTAATGTGTCCACGAATTAACAGCCAGACAGGACAAGAGTCGACCGCCGTAAACCGGGAGTGCATGTGAAACTGTCTCGGAATAGATGTGTCGTCTTGCAGGACCGGAACGTGTTGGTAGACTGCTCGGCAAAAAGTTTCCCATTGAGTCACGTAACCGAAGTGAAGTAACTCACTCTTGTGCTTCTTAGCACGAAGTAACCCCGTCTGAGCGGGCGTAAGGTTCAGACCGTCAATGTTGATTGTTTCCGGGACGACGTAAGTGCCATCCGGACTAACAGTCGACTGTGATGTAACAGCTTGCTCAACCTGAGCAGGTGTGCGTAAGTTGTTCGTAGCAAACAGGACAGGGATAGAAGCCGAGTACACGTAAACAAGCAGTCGTCCTTGAGGTAGCGTAACTCGGACAAGAACGTCACTCAACAGCGTTAAATCATCCGGTGTCAGATCGAGACCGGTTAGCCTCGTCAAGCTAAACGCTAGCACAAATCAGTTCTAATCTGTCTAGTTCTGTCGTTGCAACATGGCAAAATGATGTTGTCGAGAGGCAATGGTGAAAGATGTTTCACTGCTGTACTTAAGCAGTATATGTTGTAAGTGAACAAAGGAATTGTTAAATGGTTCTGTCACCTCCCTCTACTGCACTGGGCTTGAATAGGTTTCTGCCCAGATTGTCTACGCCTGCAAGCTACGCTTACGTGTCAGGCGTTAGGGCTGTCTAACCGTCGTCATCTGTCCTGAGACGCGGCCTGCCTAGCATTGGGTTTCACGACGCGGCTCCTTATGCATAGAAGAACTCGCTCTGGCGCGTCATATGGCTAGTTAGATTAATTATGCATATCTGTACGTACCGGGAGGTACGGGTCGTACTGTAGCATCATCACCTTAATGAATATTGCAGGACTGTACTCGTCACAATGATCTTATCCCCCGAATGTGGTCGCATGGTGGTCGTGTCATCCGCCCAATCCGAGATTTAGAACACTTATATATCATTTGCATTGTCATGTGACGGGCCGCCATAGGTGATGCCCATGGATTGGTTTTGTGCCATTAAAATAGGTTAGAAGGCGCTTGAGCTGTTTCATGTTAAGTTGCGTGGGAGGAGTCTGCCACTCTGCCGCTTGCTAATGACGATGATCGAAAATGCAATGCCAAGTATGGTACACATCCAAAGGAATTTGACAAACCCGAGGATAGTACGGAGGCGTCTTCCGGTGGCGTCAAGGCCACCTTGTCATTGTCGGATGCGACTTCTCCGTCTCGATAGTGTGTGGGTGCCATGGGCACCTTCGAGGGCGTGTTGTCCAGCATGCCGTGCTCCTCTAGGAACTCCTTGGTGTATTGTTTATGTGAGAGATTAATGGTCCCTGTTTCTTACAATGTCCATCCCGAGGATGAACTTGGCCTTACCAAAGTCAGTCATGCTGAACTGTTCCCCAATAGCCCGCTTCGCGGATTCAGTCCACTTGAGAGGGTCCGAGACGATGAGAATGCCGTCCACTTATACTAGTACAATGCACATGCCATGCACTTGGTGGTTCATAGTGTAGAGGCTAGTGTAAGACGTTGCTCGCTTGAGTCCGAGGGAGGACAAGGTCAAATGGAATAGCTTGTACCATTCACGTGAGGCTTGCTTAAGCGTATAGCACATGACTTGGGGTGTTCCATCTTGTCTTCCTCTGGTTTTGTGCATTCAAATCTCCTCTTGGAGGTCGGCGTTGAGAAACGCCGTTTCGATGTATGCCGAGTGCATGTGCATGTTCCGCTCGGAAGCGTTGGCTAGGACTGTGCGCAAAGTGTTGAGCTTGACAAATGGAGAGAACGTCTCCGCGTAGTCGACGCTTGCGCGTTGGCTGAATCCCATGGCAACCAATCGTGCCTCGAAACGATCGATTGAGCCATCCGGTTTGGCCTTACCTTGAAGACCCACTTCTTGCGAATGGGGTTGCGTCCGAGTGGCATATTGTCATTGCGGAATGTGCCGCTGTTGTGGAGTGATGCATGCTCGGAGTTGATTTCCTTTCGCCATGCTGCGGCGTATTTGCCGCTCAAGGCATGTTTGATGTCAATCGGCATGGGAATTTGCGACGCAAATACGTACGTCGTTGGTTGATTCCCGACGGGAGCAGGCTGCCGCTTTGACCCTACGGGTTGTGGAACCGTACGAGCTAGTAGCGGAGGTTTATGTTGCGTGAATACTCCGGCAATCTTGTTTAATGCGTTGTATATATGCAGCGGCCGCGAAACATGAAGTAGACTCACGGTCTATGTGGCCAGTCTAAGTAGTGGCGTTATCTTCCTCTGAAATATCCTCAAGGATCGTGAAAGGGTTGCCGGTCAGGACTCTAAACCGCGTGGTGTTTGCGCATGAGAGATTGGCATTGGTGACTCCCATGCTCGAGACCACTTGGTGGAGAGGCTTGAGAATGGCAAGGGGCGACGGTTGAGGTGGTTGGTGCATGCACAGGTTGGGATTCAACGAACGCGACATGGATGGTGCGAACGAGTTTGCCGGCGACAAGGTTGAGAATCAAGTATCCCATGCCATCATCGCAATACCCAATGAACATGCAGCTAAGTGCTTTGGGTGTTGGTTTATCCATATAGCGGTCCTAAAGGCGGGGGCAGGGTGTGTAACCAAACACCTTCACGTAAGCGAGGTTAGTGGGGACGCCATTGAGGATATTGAAAGGCCCGCCACAACCGCCGGATGCGGAAGGTAATTGAAATTGAAATTGTTTACAACATGTACCGTATGCGCCGGTTTTTCACCAAAAAGCCGGATGCGTCGGCTGCTGTCTCTGGGCCCTCCCGACTATGCCATACAGGAAACTTACAAGTCAGGGCTAGACCGTGAACCACCTGTGTCCAACCTCTCCAAGTGTGGTCGGGGGTTTTACTCCCCCCCCGGGGAGGGTCTGAAGCGGGTTAAAGGTGGTGTGCAGGAATGGCTTGGGGAGGTGCGTTATGCGGAGGCTCGGCGAGTGGTCGTGCGTGATTTGGTGCGGTAGACAAGGAGGAGATAATGCAGCCATTGGACGGTGTGTGCATGGAGTGTGGAAAGGATGCGAGATGTGTCGAGTCGTGCTTTGGTGATGAGTTTGTCGGGAGGGTCGGTGCGGAGGGTGAGGAGAGAGGTGAGACTTGCTATGGTGGATGAGTGCGGTGTGCCCGTGCGGCTCATGACTATGGGTAGGATGTCGACTTCGGTACCTGGCCAGTGGTTTCGGATGGCATTTGCGAGGGGTGTGTATTTGTCCCTAATCAAGCGGGCTGTGTGTGAGAGGTTGTGGTCGGTGCAGTACTTCCACTCCCCTATCTGTATTTTCCTGATAGATGAGTATCGGCGGCGGCCGTTGTTGTGACCGACGAAGCGAGGTTCGAGGAGGCGTATGAAATCGGGTTTGTGCGCCGGGGGACGTAGTGCAGGCGGGAGGATTTCGGGGGGGAGGATAGCGGGGCACGAGGTTAGGGAGTCGGGCGAGAGACCTTCGTCTGCATCAACAAGGCGGGTGGGCATGTGGGTGGGGTGTGGGGGGTGACAGTCAAGAGGGGTGTAGGTGGGGGTGGGGCGGGTGAAAGACTTGATGGGTTTGTTACCGAAGTCTGCAGTGATAGTCTCCCAGCGACCTCCGTTGTGGCGTTCCAGGAGGGATAGTAGGAGTTGTAGCGCGCTGTTGTGACGGTCCTGTCTTAGGCCAGACATGGATGGGCAGTTACCGGCCATGTGGCCGTTGCTGGTGAATTGTCCACACATGGGACATCGCATGGTGGGGTTGTGTGTGAGGAGGCGGGTGTTGTGGACGCCCCATATGAATTCTTGTTTGTGGGTGAATTGGGTGTTGGTGAGTGTTGTGAGTTTTTTGTGGAAGGTGAAGTCGGCGCCGTCTGCCGCGGCGCGGGCGAGGAGGGCGCCGTGTTTGGATGTTTGTGAGAGGGGTGTAAGTGTGTGCTTGCAGCTGTGGGTGTGTGCGTCGGCTTTGAGGTTTGTGTATATGTAGGGTATGGGTTCCCCTTGAGTCTGTGGTATGAGGGTGTAAGGCCAGGTCCAGTGACCAATGGACACGTCCGAGCCTGTGTTGTATGTGGTGTTTGGTGGTTGACCATCTGCTACTTGGTTAGCGAGTGCGTCTGCGAGGTCGTTGCCGAGTGAGTGGTTGTGTGCTTTAATTTTGCCGAGATGTGTGCGGATGCCTGCGTCGCAGCGGGTTATGATGGTGCGTGTGATGGAGAGGAGTGTGTCGCGGTGGATGTTGTGCCTATAAGCGGAGGGGCAGTTAAGGTATCCTTGTATGAGACGGAGGGAGCACGCACTGTCAGTTAGGAGGTGGGTATGGCCTAGTTGGAGGCCTATGTCAATGCCAGCTAGTTCGGCTCGATTGATAGTATGGGAGGGAGGGGTAGAGGTCACCAGGATTTTGATGTTGGTGTCCGAGGCTGGGTGGGTGGCTGCCGCCCCGAGAGGGGAGCTGCCTCCTTTTTTCGAGCCGTCTGTGTATACGAAGTCCTGCCAGTTCCAAGCAAGAGTTCCTCTGGTGGGGGAGTATGTTAGTCGTGTGCGTTCTTGGAGGGGGTAGGTAAGGGGGTGAGTGGGGTTGGGGGGGAAATGGTATATGCCTGCGGAGTGAGGTGAGTAGGAGTCGGTGAGGTGTGGAGGTGGGATGGTGATGGTGGGGCTTGGGAGGTGTGTGTCGTATATAGACTCGAGGGTGTTGTGGAGTGCGGTCATGGCTGTGTGTGAGGGTAGGGTGGGGAGTGCGAGGGAGTTAGCGACGAGGTAGATGTCGACCATCCAGCGTGTGCCGAAAGGGGTAGGGGTGGGGTGGCCTGTGTGTTGGTCGGGGGGTAAGAAGGTGTTCGCGTCGTTGGGAAGGGTGTATAGGTGATGTGTGTAGGGGGAGTTGATATATTTGGAGTGGCGGTATGGTGTGTGTTCCCAACGGGGGAGTATGAGGATGGTAGCGCTGGGGGTGTGTGAGGCTGTGAGGTGTGCGCTGGTGATTGCATGTTCCATGGCTCGGCGCATGCATTCGTGGTCGTATTCGGGGTTGGCGATGTTGGTGCCTTGCCATGTGTGTGGGGCATTACTGCCGCTGGATGAGAAGACTATGTCTTCGGGGTAGAGTGAGTGGTAGGTGTGCGAGTGGAGTGATTTATTGAGGGGGTCTGAGTAGAGTTCTGTCTGGATGTGGAATGTGTGACGGAGGGCCGAGAGGAGGTCCTCTCTGGTGGCCCATCTGTTGCGGGTGGTGGTGGCGGGTGTAGGTGAGTGGATTTCTGAGCGGGAGCCTAGGCGAGTGAGGAGGTTGTAGACCTCCTCTTCGAATGTATGATCGGAGAGGTCGGGGCGAAAGAGTTGGTATAGGTGGCGGACGCGGGGGCCGTTAAGGGTGGTGACTGCGCGGCCGTCGGGAGTGCAGAGTATTGTGGTATCGTGAAGTGAGGGGTGTGTGTGGATGGTGAATGTACCGGTAGGGAGCATGTCGAGGTCAGGGTTGATGGGGTTGTGGTTGAATGTGATAAGGCGATGTGTCCAAGGAGGGGGTCCGGGTTCTGGCAGAATGGGTGTGGTGGAGGGGACAAAGCCGGAGTTAAATGCGGTGAGGGCGGTGGGGCCGGAGGGGGTCTCACTGATGGTGTCGTGTAGTTGAAGGCAAGGCGCCCACTGGACCTCGTGGAGACGGGTGAGGTCGTGTTGTTTGCCGCGAGCGCACCAGTCGCATTGCCATGTGGCGGGGCCTAAGGCAGGGCGGCATTGGGAATGGACGGCAAAGTGCGGGCATGTGCTGCAGGTGGAGGTGGGTTCTAAGTGCAGAGGGTTGTGACATATGGAGCAATCGGCGGGGGTGGGGGTGGGTAGGTTTACCGAGGTGGGGGTGGAAGAGATGAGTCGGAAGCCGTCGTCCAGTTGGAGTTGTATATCCCATTCCGTGAGGTGTTCCGGGGCCCATTCGACCATGTATTGGGTTTGTCCGTATTCTGTGTCTTTGTGTTTGGAGATGATGCGCGTCACGTCGCAGGGGGGGAAATGGTGGTCTGAGGGGGTGAGGTATTCTGTGTCTATGTGCGTGATGGGTGCAGTGGGGGTGTAGATGTTGGTGCGGGAGGAGTGGGTAAAGGGGGAGAGGGTGGGAGGAGGGCGGGGGAGGTGTGAAGTGAGGAGGGGAACCCATGAGGGGTGGAGAGTGGTGGGGGGGGATGCTTGTTTGGGGTTGAGGTTTGTGACGGGGAGGCGGTTGTGGACAGTGTCGGAGGGTTCGGTGAGGACTGCGGCGAGAAGGCGAATTGGGATAGAGAGGGAGGTGTTGGACCCCGTGAGTTTGGAGATGGACTGGCAGGATTTGAGGATGAAGGAGGAAGGGGTGGCGCGGAGGAGAACTTGTGACCATTCGGTTATGTGATTTTGCCAGAGGGGGTTAAGACGGGGAAGGAGGGAGGTGTGTGTCTTGCGGGGTGAGAATTCGCGGTATGCTTGTTTGTATGTGTGTGGGTCTGTGATATGTGTGGCTCTGTCTCTGAGTGATGTAAGGAGCGCGGCGTCCTGGGGGGGATAGACTGCCTGACATTATCGATTCAGTGGGCCAGTGGGAGTATGTGGTGGAGATGTTGTGTATGTGGGCTCTGGCCATGTGGCCCCTATAACCGGGGGAGTTTAGGATTTTGTGGAGGTGGCAGACAGTGAGTTGTGCGGCATGGGCTTTGAGGGAGGGGAGGCCGTAGCCGAAATCGGAGGTGGGCCGGTGTAGGGCGGTGCGGGGGAGGTTACGTACCGAGGAGACGGCGGAGCGGAGGGCGCGGCATATTTGACCTTCGAGGGTGTCCAATTGGGAGTCGCTGAAGAGGCCGAGTTGGAGGGTAAAGTGTTTTCCGAGTGGCGCCCGCCGGCGGCGCAGCGGCGGCGGCCCCGGAGAGGGGTGCGCTCGCATGCCCGTCGGCACCTACCTCTACCTCCACGCGGTGGGCGCTGGTAACCCCATAGCCGTGCCATGCCTGACACGGTAGGGGGCTGAACGAGGTACCGGCAGCTGCGATCCGCGGGATCAGCAGCTGTCGGGAAGCCCTGTACGGAGGGTTTTGGAAAACATAATATCCGTACACCGGCACAGGGATCTCCCGCTCGGCCTGTCCGATATGTCTTTTCGCGACTAAATACTCGCAGATACTCTCCCGACGATGGGGCGGGGGCGGCGTTTGCGAAATATTTTTTGGCGAAAAGGGGTACGGACGGATCAGCGGACGGACGAGGGTGTTGGAGCTGGCGGCGGACAGCTGGGAAGCAACGCTTGGGACAGCGCTCGCTAGCAGTCGCCAGCCCTGCGAGAGTCTTAAGTCTCCCCTGGGGGCGAGGCCTGATGCTACGCAGGACGGAGGCTGGTCGCAGCCGGAGGAGCGGCACGGTCTGGCGGCGGCGGTCCTTAGGATCGCCCGCCGCCGGAAAAGCCCGGTACGGGGGGTTTTTGAAAAAATTCCCGTACCCACCATCTTTTGAGGACCGGCGACTCGATCCCTGTGTTCTTCCAACCCCTTCCCTAGTCGGTACCCGGTTATCGATAGGCTGCCTCAGGCAGTGTGCCTAGGGTTATCGTAACGGCACACTGCTCGTAAAGGCGACCCCCTAACAACGTAAACCACCGGGGGAGGGTACGGACGGCCACAGCGCGATCAGATAGGTGTTGGAAACAGACGGGAAAAGGATAGGGGACAGGAGAAAATCTGGCTCGGGGGCAGGAGAGCCAACCGGACACCGTCTGCAGCCTAGTTATTCTCTCTTCTCAGCCCCCGAAGGAGGAGAGAAGACTCGGCTAGGTGGCGAGCTGCGTCGAGAGGAGCGGCTAATACCTCGGGCGGGGTGGAGCACGGATCGGGGCGGGACCGACGACGACCTATGCGAGGGGGGTTTTTCACCTGCCTTTCCCCCCAAGCTCCGGCACGACCGGAGTCGCACGGGAGCCGAGGTCAGGCAGGTTCGCCTCGACCAGCTCCAGCTGGACAGCCTTGCTGATCAGCGACCCCGCAGCGGCTGGAGCAGGCCGCGTAACGTGGAGACTAGCGACATTTTATTTTTCATACTGTATCCAAAAAATACGTATAGATCAGAAAATTATAAATACCTGGATACGGGTATGTTTTAGACGGTATCGTTACTGCCATTGGAGAGGTTGGGATTAGTGGTTCACGGTCTACCTCACGCTTAGAAGTCCAACTACAGGTTGAGCATAGCAAAAGGGGGGGCCCAGAGACGACAGCCGGTTTTTACTGGTATTGTTGTAAACAATTTCAAATTTCAAATTGTTTTCCGAGTAGGAGGCCACGGACGACGCGAATTCTGCGGGACTCGGTTAGTAGGGAGGAATAGAGGGCGTTGATGAGGGATGTGGTAGTGCGTTTGAGTTCGTGCCAGTGTTTGGTGAAGGTAAGGGAGGTGTTGAGTTCGACCCCAAGGACGCGGTATGTGTCCGAGGGGCCTATGGAGGGGATGGGTGCCGGGGTGGAGTTGATGGTGATGAACTGTGTTTGGAGGCGGGAGGTGAGGAGGGTGATGTTGGCAAGGGAGAGGGCGTTGCCAGTGCGCCAAAGGGCTCCGGTAATGCAGCATTTTCGGATGTTGACGGTCATACCTGTGTAGGCGCTGAAGAGGGAGAGTTTCCTTAGTTGGATGGCCATGTTTGGGGTCAAGCCCGTGGCTAGGCTGAGGTCGTCGGCGAATCCGTGTCCGGGGTATGTGGCTGTGGGTTCTGTTGGGTCGACGTTAGTGGCGGGGGGCCCTTGGCGATAGCCCCGGCTACCCACTGTGAGCAAGCGGAGGAAGGGTTCAAGGAAGAGGGTAAATAGGAACGGGGAGAGGGTGTCGCCCTGTAGGGTACCTCGATTTATGTCTATGGAGGGGGTGGGGCCATACGGGGTAATGTAGTCTGTGGATGAGACTCCGTAGTAGAGGTGTTCGCAAGTATCTACAAAAATGGAGGGCATACCGAGTTGCCTCATGTGTTTGAACATGATGCGGTGGTCTGCAGCGTTGAAGGCGCCCTTGAAGTCCGCGTACATGACGTAGATGTCCTTTTTGTGGAGTTTCGCGTCCTCCATGGCCATGATTATGGGGGAGAGGGCGTCGTGGATGCTGCGTTGTTGTCGAAAGCCGTCTTGTTGGTCGCTGAGGATGCCGTGGGTTTCGGCGTATTTCGAGCCTGCGTCTTTTATTAGTGCGGTCCATAGCTTAAGAAGGATATTCATGAGGGCGATGGGGCGATAGTTGTCAAGGAGGGTGGGGTCACCTTTTTTATGTAGTAGGCATGTTGTGCGATGGCACCATTCAGGGGGTGTGTAGGATTTGTGGGCGAGTAGGGATAGGAGAGAGTAGAGGGCGGAGCGGGTCTCCGGGGGTAGGAACTTGAGAATTTCGTTGGGGATACCGTCGGGGCCTGGGGCTTTGCCTGTGCCTAGCGAGTTGAGGGTTTTATCAAATGTATCGCGGGTAATCATGTCGGCGAGAGTGAGTGTGGGGTCCCCTCGGGGTTCGATGTTGAAGTTGTCGGGGTTGTCAGGGTGTTCCCAGGGGGGTACGGGTAGGTCGGGCGGGGTGGCTCGCATGAGTTCGGTGGTGAAGTGGGAGTGGACCGCCTCAATGACGGCTGAGGGGGAGGATGCTGTGGTTTTATCGGGCTTGGTAATGCGGTGGAGAGTCGAAGTTGCGGTGGTCGCGGGGAGGAGGCCACTTTTAATTTTTAAGCGGCGGTGGGAGGATTTTGGGGAGGCGTCGTAGGCAGTATTGATGCGGGTTTATGGTCGAATGCGCCCCGGAACACGTCACGGAATGGAACATCCAACTCCAACTCGACGACGGCGTTCGCATCGTCTCCTCCACCCCCACCTCGGTATGCCTCCCCACCCCCACCCCCTCCCAATGCTCTATTTGTAACGACACCCTCCATTCCGACCCCACTTCACCATGCAACACATGCCCGCACTTTACCGTCCACTCCCAATGTCGAAATGCCCAAGGACCCGACACGTGGCAATGCGACTAGTGAGCACGCGGCCAAACACACGACTCCACCCTCCTTCACGAGGTCTAGTGGGCCCCTTGCCTCCAACTCCACGACTCCATCAGCGAGACCCCTCTGGCCCTACTGCGCTCACTGCCTTCAACACCGGCTTTGTCTCACCCACGTCCCCTATCCTACACCATGGCCGCACCCCCTCATCTCCTTCAAACATGACCCCATAAACCCCGACCTCGACATGCATCCCACCGGCACATTCCCAGTCGGAGCACACGAGATTCCACACCCCCTCCGGATGCACTCTCGCTCGTTCTGAAGCAAATGGCCCTTATCACAGCCCATCGAGACTCACATGCGACAGAGACTGCCGCTCTGCGCCACCGTGACGCACTGCGCGACAAACTCCGGTTCAGAGCACCACTCGAGTCTTGCTACCCCCCCACCACCACACCCGCTCTTTAGCCCCCACCGGCTCGACACTTCCCTCATGGCAAGCCAAACCATCACCACGCACCTTGCGCTTTGCCGCCCATGTACTGTGGCCCATACCTCCAACATCGGCATCCCCACAGACCTCGTGGTCCGCCACACTATCCCGGTGGACAACCGTTCCCCCACGCACATCGTGGCGTCAACAGTGGACGCGGGGGGCGCCGCCTTTCCATTGACCCGGTGGTCATTGGACGTGCAGTGAACGCAGCCGCCGGCTTCGACAAGGAGTCACTCAACCGCTCTATGAAGATGACAACTCCTACTATGGGTCCAAACTATTACTTCAAGCATTGGAAGATGAACTTTCTTACCTTCTTGTCACTCAAGGCTCCTTATGTCATTCCAGAGCTCGCCATCCGGAAATCCGGCGTCTGGCTTGACGAGGTGGCGCGGACCTATGCATACACCGTTTTGTTGCACGATGCTAGTGAAAACAAGCGCGTTGACCATGCAGTCAAGTGCATCTATGCTGCTCGCCATGACATTGCATATTGGGACATCTTGTGTGAGCGCATGGATGGGTCGCTCGTTCGCACGCTCCCTTTCACTGCTCGACAACCGCATGCTTCGACAACATCCCGGCCAATCGCTCAATGAATACTTCCATTTCATGCGCCAAACCTTCGATGACTACAATGAGACATGTGAGGTGATAGATGGTTCAAATGCCATCGACCATGACCACGTGGGCCTCCTGATGTTTCGTGGCATTTCCAGTACCGGCCCTTACGGACATGCCAAGATGTGTTTCATCACCGCTTTCGACACCAACTACCTCATGTCCGCAGACGAGGTGATGGCTAGCATCCTCCACGTGCCACAAAACATGGACGAGGAACTCCATAACTCGGCCATTACAGCCCCCACTCGCCGAGCCTCTCCGATCTCCGCGTTTGTCGTTGCTGGTCGCGGTTCCCACTGTGGGCGTGGCCACAGCAATCGTGGCGGCATGCCCAACAAGTTGCCGCGCATGTGGCAGTCTAAACTGCATTATGTCGTCGTGCACAACCTCGGACGACGCACTACTAAAGTGAACCTTCGCCAACCGCAAGATAATCATCCAAAAGTATGGCACCCATGGCGGCACAACCCATGCGGACGCTGCCCTCATGATCGACGTCACAATTGATGCCAATAATGTCATGCCCACCCTGAAAGAATGCGATGGTGAATATGATGACACTGAGGTGAGTGTCCCCTTCAGCTCGATTGCGTTCTCATCTTCCGTCGCCCATGGTCGTGACCTTTCTCGTTTTTCGGTGATAAACTCCGCGTGCTCTAAAAACTTTACAGCTTTTCGAAGTGATTTCGGTACGTTCGATCCGCCCTCCATCACCTCTCGCGTTGGTGGTGTCAGACTTGATCTTAAGAGCAGTGGCACAGTTCGGATTATCATTCTCTTGGTGTCTGGGATGTCCTTCCGACGCATTGTCCATGCGTTGTGTACCCTTGATCTATCGTCTCGCTCCGCTCAGCGCATTGGTCGCCTTCGCAATGTCAATTGGATGCAGACTCATGCCGGTTGCGAATTCGTTTTCCCTACCGACTGTGGTATTGGACCGCTCACGGTGCCCACATGAATGGGTGAGCTAAAACCGCATGCTAACGGACTTTATATGCTTCCACATCAGCAAGCGCCGTACTCAAGTCTAACCAAGCGGATAGGCCAGTTGGTGTCAACCCTAGTGTCCCCCTCATTGCGCATTGCGACCCATTGTTGTGGCCACGCCGGTTTGGACACCTCAACATGCAAAGCCTTCAGGCCTTGTATACCCCCACGGTGTCCCGACTGCCCCGGCATTACAAAGTTCCGTACAATTTTTTTCCTGCGATTCATGTTTGGAAAAGTCAGCCGTGATGGTCTCCCATCGGCTTCCGTTGTAACGTTCCATGAGGGAGAGGAGGAGGTGTAGCGAGTTGTTGTGGCGGTCATGTCTGAGGCCGAACATAGAGGGGCAGTTACATGCCATGTGGCCGTTACTTGTTAATTGACCGCTCACGGGGCAGCATAGGGTGGGGTTGTGGGGGAGGAGGCGGGTGTTGTGTTCTTCCCACATGAATTCTTGCTTGTGTTGGAACTTGATATTGGTTAGTGATGTGTGCTTTTTGTGGAAGGTGAAGTCCACCCCGTCCGCAGCGGCGCAGGTGAATAGGATGCAGTGTTTGGCTCTTTGTAAGAGGGGCGTGTGGGTGTGTTTGGTGATGCATGTGTGTGCGTCGGTTTTGAGCTTAGTGTCCTTGTGGGGCGTGGGTTCTCGTAGCGTTTGGGGTATGAGTGTGTATGGTGAGGTTCACGTGCCTATCGACACGTCTTAGCCCGTTGTGTAGATCGTGTCGGGTGGGTGGCCGTCTGCAACCTAGTTAGCGAGAGCGACTGCGAGGTCGTGGCCGATAGAGTGGCTGTGTGCTTTGATTTTGCCTAGATGTGTGCGAATTCCTGATGTGCAGCGGGTTTTGAGGGTGTGTATGGTTGAGTAAAGTTTGTCTAGGTGGATGTGATGTCGGTAAGCGGATGGGAAGTTCAAGAAGCCTCGAATACGGCGGAGTGGGCATGCGCTGTCCGTGAGAAGGTGGGTGTGTCCGAGTTGAAGGCCGATATCGATGCCCGCGTGTACTGCACGATTGATGGTGTAAGAGGGGGGGGCGGGGGGGTAGAGGTCACCAGAATTTTGAGGAGTATATCCGAGGCGAAGTGGGTGGCAGCCTCTCCAAGGCGGGAGGATCCGTCTTTTTTGGAGCCGTCACTGTAAACAAGGTCTTGCCAATTCCAAGCAAGGACGCATGTAGTGGGGGAGAATGTTAGAGATGTGCGTTCTTAGAGAGGGTAAGTGATGGGGTGGGTGGGGTTTGGGAGGAGATGGTACATGCGTGAGGAATGTGGTGAGCAAGTGTCGACGAGGGACGGGGTGGGATGGTGACTGAGGGATGGGGGAGGTAAGTATTGTAGACGGATTCAAGTGTGTTGTGGAGGGCGGTCATTGCTGCGTGCTAGGGGAGAGAGGAAAGTGCGAGGGAGTTGGCGACGAGGTAGATGTCCACCATCTAGCGTGTGCCGAATGGTGTGAGGGTGAAGGTGCATGTGTGTTGGCATGGGGGTAAGAAAGCGTTTGCGTCATTGGGATGGGGGCTAAGTTGGTGGTTGTATGGTGAGTTGATGTATTTGGAGTAACGGCATGGTGTGTGTGTTCCCATCGATGGAGTATAAGGATTGTGGCGCTAGGGGAGTAAGGGGCTGTGGTGTGGGCGTTGGTGATAACGAGTTCTATGGCGCGTCGCATGCATTCGTGTTCGCATTCCGGGTTAGCTATGTTAGTGCCGTGCTAGGTGTGTGGTGCGTTGCTGCCGCTGGATGAGAAGATTATGTCTTCTAGGTAGAGTGAGTAGTAACTGTGAAAGTGCAGTGATTTGTTGACGGGGTATGAGTAGAGTTCGGCTTGGATATTAGAGGTGCTGCGAAGAGCTGAGAGGAGGTCTTCACGTGTGGCCCATCTGTTGCATGTGGTGGTGGCGAGTGTGGGTGAGTGTATTTCTGCGCGGGAGCCTAGTCGTGTGATGAGGTGGTAGACCTCTTCTTTGAATGTGCGATGTGTGACGTCGGGGCGGTAGAGTTGGAAGAGGTCTCGGATGTGGGGGCCGGAGAGGGTTATGACACCGCTGCCGTCGAAGGTGCATCAGATGGTTGTGTCGTGGAGAGTGAGGTGGGTTTGGATGGTGAATTTGCCGGTGGGAAGCATGTCGAGGTCTGGATTGATGGGGTCATGGTTGAAGGAGACGAAGGGAGTGCGTCCATGGGTGGGTCCGGTGTCGAGTAGGATACGGGATGCGGTTGGGACGAAGCCGGCATTGAAGGTAGTGAGGGGAATAGGGCCGGAGGGGGTCTCACTGATGGTGTCGTGGAGTTGGAGGCAGAGGCCCCACTCGACCTCGTGAAGGCGGGTGAGGTTGTGCTTATGGCCGCGTCCGCACGTGTCACATTGCCACGTGTTGGGGCGGCAGTGGGTAGTTGACGGCAAAGTGCGGGCATGCTCTGCAATTTGATGTGGGGTTTGGGTAAAGGGGGTCGTGGCAAATAGATCAAAGGGAGGGGGAGGAAGGGGGAGACATACTGAGGTGGGGGTGGTGGAGATGAGGCGGAAGCCGTCGTCGAGTTGAAGCTGGATGTCCCATTCCGTGAGTTGTTCCGGGGCACATTCAACCATGTTCCGTGTCTTTCCGTATTAAATGCATGTATATTTGGTGATGATGTGTGTGACGTCGCAAAGAAGATAGGGGTGGTCCGAGAGGGAGAGGTATTCCGCGTCGACGTGTGTGGTGGAGGTAAGGAGAGCGGTGTCGAGAGGGAGAGGTCATCAGCGAGTCCGTGGCCGGGGTATGTGGCCGTGGGTTCTGTGGGATCAGCGTTATTGGTGGGGATACCGGGGCGGTAGCCTCGGCTACCGACCGTGAGCCAACAAAGGAACGGTTCTAGGAAGGGGGCGAATAGGAAGGGAGAGAGGGTGCCTCCATGTAGGGTGCCACGGCTGATATCCATAGAAGGGGTGGAGCCGTAGGGGGGGTATAGTCGGTGGTAAAGACACCATAGAGTTGTTCGTATGTGTCGACCAAGGTGGAGGACATACCGAGTCGGCGCATGTGCCTGGACATTACGCGGTGATTGGCGCTATTGAAAGCGCCTTGGAAGTCCGCGTAAATGATGTAAATGTCTTTGTTGTATATGTTTGTGTCCTCCATCATTATGATGATTGAGGCGAGGGCGTCGTGGATGCTGCGAAGGAGGCGGAATCCGTCTTGCTGCTCGCTAAGGATGCCGTGGGTTTTTGCATGATATTAAAGTTGAGGGGGCGATAAGGATTGCTTACACCCACTGAGTGGAATTGCAAGTCATCTCACCCTCAACAAGTGCCTAGCACTTGCCTATCACAGGACACACACTCACCTTGTGGTGAACACACGCCAACGTATATTCTGAGTCTTTAGATAACATATCTAACGCTCAGCAACTTGCCACCATCAGTAGCATAATCCATTGGCTTGCTGATTGGCTTGTAATATTAAAGTCCTCAGCCACAGCCGTACTATCACGATGCTACTCGATTAACATTGTTTTATAGCAACTTGACAACTATAGATAACTATGTCTCTCAACAATCCCTCTTGCTGAGCAGGTAAACCCATGATGGCATTGCACAACTTGCTTTGCCTTGCACTCACTAATGGCTTGGTGAGCACATCAGCAAGCATGTTCTCCGTCGCACAGTATTACACCTCGATGTGTCCGCTCTCCACCTTCTCCCTCAGAAGTGGTACCTCAAGTTCATGTGTTGTTTTTTCTGAGTGCGATACAACTCTGATTGTCCTCGTGAATAGTTTTGGCAGACCCGGAGTCTTGGTGAAACTCATGGACCAGTCGCTTAAATAACATCGCTTCCTTAGTGGCCGCAGTCACAGCCATATACTCTGCCTCCGCAATCGACAACGCCACAGGTTGTTGCCGCTGACTCTTCCAACTCACCGCTGCATTGTTGAGCATGATTACATACCCCGTGCGAGAGCGCCGCTCGCCAATATCACTCGCGTAGTCAGAATCTGACCATCCAACTAGCTTTGATGACGGTACGCCTCCGTACATCAATACCGAATCTGCGGTTCCCTTGAGGTAGCGGAACAGCCTTTCGACCTGCTCCCAATATGACTTAGAGGGCTCGGACATGTACCTATTAAGGTGGCTAATAGCCATGGTGATGTCGGAGCGTGTGCTTACGGAAGCGTACAACAAGCTACCAATCAGGCTTTTGCACGGCACTGAACCGGGAGGCAACTTTGATGTCGACGTTTCCACACAATTGCTCAAAGCATGGTCGCCAAAGGTGGTCATAGGTAAGCCCACTGACTTGCAATCGACCATGTTAGAGCGCTCAAGTATATCTAAGACGCATTGTTGCTGACCAATCATGATGATGCGGCTGCCACGATCACGCTCCACTGTCATGCCAAGCAACCAAGACAATGGACCCAAGTCGTGCATGTTTTACCCCATGCCGAAAGCCGACTTGAACCCAACGATGAAGCTACCCGCTGGTCCGGCGATGATGATGTCGTCCACGTACAATGCCAAGACATAAAGACGTCGATACTGAACTCCTCCAAGAGGTTTCGGAAGGCATTACCTAAGAACACCGTGTCATTGTCCCCGCATGACGACGAACCGTGTGCCCAACAAAACGGATAGTAATCAACATGCGACAGAAAGAGGCGGGAGCCTCATATTTTGAGCGGACCGCATCATACAGAATAAAACGGCTGCGAAAATTAACCGGACACAAGCTGTACCGCCGTCTATCCAAGGATGGAACATTGATAGGACCGCAGAACTTCAAACCTAAGACCTCAACGATACCAACATTCCTAGTCAGCCGGCTCACGCGAGATTTGGCGGACGTGTGACTTACACAAAACACATGTCTCATTGAAGCCCAATTTCTCTGACGCAGAAAGCGCCACACCCTCCACCGGAGTGGCCAAGAGCCCGTCCAATTGCGACTCGCCAAGGTGACCGTAGTGTCAAGAATGCCACAACCGTTTTTCCAATGCCACATTGGCGACCGAAGTCGTTGGAATCGACGAAGCAACCCGAGCCGGCAACCACACTAACAAATACGCGTGCTCCAACGGAACCATCACGCCACCACCATGACCGGCATTAAGACGAAGGTGGTTTACGGGATCAAGCAACACCACGCAACAACCTTGTCGCCGAGCTTGGGTGAGGCTGAAAAGTCTATGGTAATACCACGACGCGAGACGGGATAGCTCAAGAACGTGGAGCATATTTTTTTGCATGGTAGAAATCTCCTCTATCGTCAGCCTTCACGATGATGCGGACCAATCCCACGCCAACTCGCGGGCACGTATTCCCTTCTACCACAGCCGGCGAGTGAGCGCTCGATACTCAAAGAAGTCACGGCGCACACTAGTCATGTTGGTTGGCGACGCTGTCGGCCAATCGCATCCACGTTTCCCCATCGCGCACGAACATGTGCCAAGCCTTGGAGAATAGCCTCGCAGGGGTGGCGGTCACGTCCATGACCGCCGGAAAAGCAATGGAGTAGTCCACATGCGCAGAGATACCTCGGGTGGTGTTGTCCGGGCACTCGGACTTACGATAGTCATTCTTGCCACAGCCATAGCAAACACCACGAAAAATCCTCGATGCGCCTTTGCCATATGAGGCACGACAAGTAGTCGTAGCTCCTTGAAGATATTTCAGTTAATGATGGAGCTCGGAGACATGCAACTTTAAAACCTCAGTCGTTGCGTCATCCCGAGACGCTGCAGAAGCCCTAGGCGTTGGAGGCTCCGTTGTACGCGATTGCGCACGACTCTCGATGCGCATGCCCTTTAAACAAAGATCACGCTTGACGGCATCCATAGTGAGGTTGTGTACGTCCCACGTGTCGGTGATGTAGTGATATTCGTTGCGCAGGCCCGTCATCAAGTGTATTATGACACGCCGGTCGTGGACGACGTCCCCAACTCGGGCAAGCTCTCGTTGCAATCAAACTAGCCGGTTTATGTATTGAATGTCGCTCTCGCCGTCCGCTTGCGGCGTGTCCAAGTCGTGCAGCAGCTCCGCACATCGGTAGATACCATCGTCATCATAATGATAGACTACCGCGATGCACGCAGTGTGGCCACAAGTTTTGTCATCCTCGCTAACATTCTCGATAATCGAGAGATTGTCTTCCGGCAGCGCAAGAATCAATGTGGAGTACATGCGGACTTGTTGTTGAGAAGAAGCATTACCATTTGATGACAAAGCCGGAGCCCATTTGGAATTTGGCCATATGTACGGAAACGTTTCTTCCACACATCAAAATCTCAGCCGGTTAGTTATGGTATTGTTGTAAACGATTTCAATTTCAATTTCAAATATCTAACCCCGGCGCACGCCTCTAATAAATTCATGTACTTAACGATATCAGCAACTTCCAACCGGTGCACATATACCGCGGTACGGGTAGAACACAAAAAGGCTCATCTGATACCGACTCATCTCCATATAATAAAAGGTTGCTGAGTTTTAGGGACACAGGTAGCGTAATTCTTCTTCTTGTAAGATATTTTTATACTAAGGTACCCGTGGCTCCCGCCACCTTCTGGATATGTCGTTACTAAGCAGCGACGTGGCACTACATGCACCGCGACAGCCGGTGACTGTATTCTACATGTATATAACATTATGGTTCTGCATTCAAATTGTGCTACAGGTAGCCCTGCTCATCCCATCTTCCTAGATTGCACACTATCCATCCATCATGTATTTGGTAAAGCTAGCGACCGGCAGCGACAATGAGATCTCTCTAGATCTCACGATCTCGCGCGCTGTCGCTACCTCGGAAATTATGAAATTGAGCGCATGCAACACGAATAAATTGCGTAGTATCCGAATAGTTCTTACCAGAGCACTGGCGATTGGTATCACACCTGCCGGATCTTGCTGTTTACGGCCATCCCGTATAATTAATAAATATAATTATCTAAACTCATTGGCTGTAGCAGGTACGGTACTGGTACTGGTATATTGTACATATATTTGATATTATATTGGTTACCTTGTACAGATAACTTAGCCATCATCCGCGAAAGATGAGATTTTTTACCTTGTACAGGTACTGCATAGAACATGATTAATTAATCAATGTGGACATGTTCATTGCTGCTCCAAACGCAGAAGAAACTCAAGCACAGTCGCTAGGCCCTTGTCAGATATTACTTGAGTTGAGTTCTACCGCGATAAAACTGTACCGAACTCAAGTAAAGTGCGCTAATCGGATGTCGTAAATAGCTTGAGTTGATTTCAGAATGGCGTTTTGAACTCATGTGGCCGGTTTTTCGAGCTCGGCACTTGAGTTTGAGGCCGGAACTCAAGTGGCCTCCGCAAACATGAGTTCGGCCCCGGAATCCGCGCCACGAAAAATGCGGGCACATTTCGTGCACGCCATCGCCCTCGCCGCTGGCCCCGCCAAATAAACACCACGGCGGGCCATCTCTCCTGGCTGCCACCTCTCCCGCGCTATGGAGAGAAGGGCTGCGGACCCTAGCCCCGGCGGCCAACCATGAGGAGCCGCAGTCGTGCGTGCTGATGTTGGCGCGGCAGGTGGAGTCGCAAACACTCGATCGCCAAGCTTGGGTGGTCGAGGAGTATCTTGCGAAGGCGGACGACGTATCATTGGACGACGTATCATACCAAACATTAATATGGAAGGCTTTAAGTCTAAAACTCAGTTAGGAAGAGAGAGCACGGGAGCGCGGGAGCTTGTTGTGGCTGCGGGAGTGTCGGCTGTAAGCGGAGGGGCGCAGTGCGATGGTGCGGGGGCGCGGATCCGGACGCGATATTTTGCCGAGTTTTGTCTTACATACCTAGCGCAACTAAAGCCGCTACCCCCTTCCCACACACACACTCACACCCCGCAGCTTAGGAAACCTTACAAAAGCTCCCGAACTGCATTTTCAGACCATTATAGAAGCTCAAAGCTGTATGGCTTAATGTTTGCCTTGTATCCGAAAAAAGTAGAAAGGCGTGCAACCGATGTCGGAGCTTTACGCCGGGCCGGAAAAAGGCTCGCATCGTTGCCACACGTTGCAGCAGTTGTAACCATTCTCACTTCTCGGAATTTGAAGTCGACCACTATCTCGAAAGTAGATGACAACATCCATGTGCCCAATCAGGAAGCAAGTGTTTTCAGGGCGGAAGCCCGATAGCGCCAGACACAATAACCAATAACTTACGGCAGAAACACTAACACAAATATCACTAGCAACTACCATTATTCCCACTACCACCTGTCGCCACAACATCAGCAACGGCACCTGCAACAACGGCATCAAATTTTCAGCATCAGTTAAAGCAGCAACAGCAAAAGCATGAGGACTAGCAACCACAGACACACATACACACACACACACACACACACACACGCGCACAAACACACGTTAACCACAACTATATATCACCATGGACTGACAGTAGCAACCAGTGACATCACACACACACACCAACATACACACACACACACACACGCACACATACACAACACACATACACACACACAACATTAACAACAACTATACATCACCATCATATAACAGCAGCAACCGGTGACATCACACACAATCACACACACACAAACACATACAAACACGCCCCCCCCCCCACATACAAACATTGGTAATAACTGTAAGAAGTTATATCAACAACGTGTTAGATCAAGAGAATAGACCACCAACCATATTATCAATCCGTGATAGTGTGGAGGAGATAGAGAGGGGGGATGGAGTAGATGATAAGAGGGAAAGAATGTGAAAGAACAGCTAGATTGAAATCATGAGTGGTGCTGCGGGTGGTGAATGTCATGAAGCGGGAGAAGAGAGAAAGATGGAGAGAATGAGAAAGAGCATGTATAATAATCACTGGAACAAAAGCTATGTATTTGATTTGCATGCATGCTATGGTAACAACAACAGCTAATGGCAATAGCATTAGCAACTACAGCAAAAAACATGCAAGCAATATCAGCTACCACACAATATCAACGTCAGAAAGGTGCATGATACATGCAAGGCTAGTGACAAATGAAAGCGAAAAAACAAATTACATGTGTTCCATTGTTACATTTCAATGTTGTTGATAATCCTATCAAGGGGCATCATGTTGAACGAGGCATAAGGTGCCCCTTCCCGCACTCTCCTTATGTTGCACGGGCACAGTCCACGCACCCCCCGCCTTCCATTTCGCCGATGCACCCGTAAATTGCATCGATATGGTTGGCATGTTATTGGAGCACAAACATGCACGCCACGTCCGCGCCTTAGTATCGTAACTGTTAGTAGTCGTTCCACCTCAAGCCTTGTATGAAAATTCCAACCGTTAAGCATGCGCAACATGTCGTAGCTATCAAAGTCTAAAAACATAGAAGTGCGCAATACGTTGTCCCACAGATTGCCAATTGCTTCCTACCTCTTACATCCGGCGCCGTCATTCAGTGAACTAGTGAAGAGGTCACAAGGCAGACACACCTTCACAACTCACGGCGAATTTGCTGTCCGGAAGTCGCGGCCGAGGTCACGGACGGTTAGCGAGTTAAACCGTAGAGCATCCCACGTCGCGCGCTCTCCGACCACCCCGAGAGTCCACAGTGGTCCTAGGCATACGGTGAGTGTGGTTTGTCGTTAGCGTGTAGGGTTATACTCATACCTTGCTTGATACAGTGCTTCGAGGCACTCGAGGCACTCGCCGCCCATGCTGCGATTTCGTCGATTTCGTGACGCCCACGGCGCTGTGCTGGGAAATGTGCACTTGAGGTGTGGATAGAAACGAGCAGATAATGTCGTCTACACGCAAAAACTCAAAAAACCACAAAATGTTTGCCTGCGTTTGGTCCTCAGGAGGCCAATTCACAAAAAACGGACACGACATCGCGGATGTTGTTTTCGGCGTGTGGTTTACGGCGAGGGCGAGTGAGCGTGTGAGTGAGTGAGTGAATGCACCGACAGGACGTACCCTTCGTGGCGCACTGCCCGCGTGAATAGAGAAGGACACCCCGCAGTCCCAAATCCCGTCTACAGAAAAATGATGGTATTAGAAGCACTTCCTAGGAATATTAACGAAAACGACGCCGTAGCGAGTATGGTAGACGAGCGTGAGCGGGGATGGGGAGCAGCGAGTGATACAGGTGCGTGTGCGCAATGGAGTTGTTTGAGAGGGCCATGATTTCAAAAAATTTATAAAAAAGGGGCCAAAGTCAACTTATTATCCGACAACGAAATAGCGCGGTACGCCTGACTTCATTTCAGCGGCTCCCGTACACTTGAGTTCCCGGTACAGACAAATTCAACTCAAGTAATATCTGACAAGGGCCTAAGCACACTTTCTTTCCCCGACAACTCATAGAGCCACCAACTAGCCACGGACAGGGTGGAGAAAGCGCGCAACCTATTTCGTTTGCTTGCACCTCTCTTTAAACTCACTGTGATATCAATTGTGATTATTTTTTTCATGGAAATTTTCTTCGTCGTTTGCGAAGAGAGAACGCAAGGATTGTGAAGAGGATGGGCAAACCTTCCACAGAAATCGCACAAATTCATATGAACTGAATGCACGTTTTATTTTCCTCTATCGCTTTCACAATATAATGTTGATGCAAAACCGTCCAAAATGTGTGTTCTTAAGAACACATCTCGTGTATGTTTCGGGAAGGCGAATTATGCACCGTGCATGCAATCTTATTATTTGGTTCTCCTCACTGAAATTATTACAATCGCAAAGCTTACAATGCCGTCAATGAGATGCAACAACGCCACTGAGGATAGGTTAGAGTGTGTAGCCAACATGAACGTCCGAGTCAACGCGAAATGCTTAGGGCTTGTTTTTCCTATGATGATCCTTCAAAAAGACGTTGTACTTTAAAATGCTCCCAGAATAATTGTGCCGCACTTCCTCCTCGATAAGCTTCACTACGTCATACTCGGTGTTGGCAGACTCATTAACATGCCTTGGAATCTCTGCGAGAACGTCTTTGCGGTGGTCCATTGTGTGATGGCCTCCACCGGTTGTTCTGCTCGTCCTCCATGCGAAGTAAATTGGATGCCCCCGGCCTTACTTGAAGTAATTCTCCATTTTTCGCCGATACAATAGAAATAAGTTTCCGCAAGGTTTTGGTCTCGTGTACGCTGGCCAAAGACCAATCACATCCTTGATCCCTTTGATGCTCGCCAAGTACCGGCGAACGGATCCGATTTCTGCGTCCGTCCACGTATGGGCAGTGTGAGTTTATGTTCCCATAGACGCTACGCGCGACGGAGGCGGGGTAGCAAGCCCATATCCATGGAATGGGAATTTGGGGGCAAGGCGAGCCGTGGCAGGGGGTTGATCTCCGATGCACACGGTCTGAGTACATCTGCCTTCGGTTCCCATTGCCGTCACGTGCGCTGGGGGCGCGTAAGAAAGCACATACTGCTGACTCGGGCAATGAGCACGTACGTAATGGGGGTGCATACGGTCTTAGGCACATTTGTGGCGGTTAGCCTCTGAAAGCTAAACGCTAGCACAAATCTGTTCTAGTCTGTCAAGTTCTGTTGTTGCAAGATGGCAATTGATGTTGTCGAGAGGCAATTGATGAAAGATGTTTCACTGCTGTACTTGGGCAGTAGATGTTGTAAATGAACAAAGGAATTGTTAAAAGGTTCTGTCACCTCCCTCTACTGCACTGGGCTTAAATAGGTTTCAGCCCAGACTAGTTACGCCTGCAAGCTACGCTTACGTGTCAGGCGTTAGTGCTGCTCAACCGTCGTCATCCGCCTCGAGACGCGGCCTGCCTAGCATTGGGTTTCACGACGCGGCTCCTTCTGCATTGGAGAGCTCGTTCTGGCGCGTCATCTGGCTGGTTAGATTAATTATGCATATCTGTACGTACCGGGAGGTACTGGTCGTACTGTAGCATCAGCACCATTACAATATTGCAGTAGCGACGTACCCACGAGTATACGTCCATCCTGTGGAAAAGCACGAATTGATATCCGTAACGAGTACCTGTACAATGTCCTGCAATGTACTGTTGCAGGACTGTACTCGTCACACTCGTACCCTCCCCCTCTTGACAGATCAATGAGGCCGCCGCGAGGCAGACCTCCGTGGTTCTTGGCTCCTTTACTGAAGCAATTACTGGGACTCAGGAATGCGCGCTGGGTGAGCGTGCATAAAGTCAATGTACGCCTGAGTCTTGGCGAACTTGCGCCATTGGGGCGTCTCCAAGAATTCTTGTAACGCAACTGTTCGATGCACCTCGTTCAAACGGTGCCAGACAGGTGGAATGTCGTCATCACTGAAGTGCGTCATGAAGAGCAAATATTTGCCTCGTCGTCCAGGTAACGACTTGATGCACACAGCAGAGATGTGAGAGACGTCGAACTCCTCGTCGTCTCCTTCAGGGACAGTCACTGGGACAGCTGGTCGTAGCAGAGCGGTAGAGCAGGGTCTTAAGTTGTTAACGTGGAACACAGGATGTAAGCGTACTGTCGCTGGTAGTTTCAATCTGTAACTGTGTTTTCCAATCTGCTCCTCCACTGAAAAAGGGCCAAGCTGTCTGTCTCTGAGTTTCCTGTTCGGTTGTCCTCTGAGAAAAAGATTTGCTGTGACGACTGACACCTTGTCTCCCTTAGCGAAGTGTGGCGCTGTAGACGGTTCTGTGCGCGCTTGCATTTCGTCCTTGTGTAGCTGTAACACTGAGCGTACCAGGGTGTGCACTTCCTGTAACAATCTCAACCGTTCTGTTGCGTCTTGCGAAAAAGGAATTGATGGTCGCATGCTGAAGAGCAGGTCAGGAGGCTCCTCAGGAGAAAAACCAAAGTTAGCCTCGAACGGTGTGTGCTCAATTCCGAGTGCACGCGAAGCGTTGTACGCAAACTCCACTTGCGGTAAAAGTGTCGACCAGTCAGAGCCATCATAGCAACAGAAGCAACGAAGAAGCTGCTGAAACGTGCTGTTCACGCGCTCTGTCAGTCCGTCTGTTTCTGGGTGTCGGCTGGTAGACATGTTCAGACGCGTTCCAAGGCGTCTCCAAAGTGTCTGCCAGAAAGCGCTGACAAATTTCGGGTCGCGGTCGCTGATCAGCACACGGGGCAGTCCATGTAAGCGGTAGACTCCCTGTAAAAACAAAGTTGCAGTTTCTTCGGCAGTAATCGACTCTGTGCATGGCAGAAAATGGGCCATTCGAGTTAGATGGTCTACTACAATCAGCACACTGTTAAAGCCGTTG
Source organism: Tetraselmis chui (assembly GCA_026401115.1). Lineage (NCBI taxonomy): Eukaryota > Viridiplantae > Chlorophyta > Chlorodendrophyceae > Chlorodendrales > Chlorodendraceae > Tetraselmis > Tetraselmis chui. The sequence continues at coordinate 67,473 of JAPMLY010000537.1, forward strand.
CTCTCAGGCAAGTGTGTCAAGTAGTCAAGACCAACTGTGTGCCACGGTCTGGGTGGAACAGGCAATGGGTAAAGAGTCGCGGCCATCTGCGGTCGAATCTTCGCTCGTCGGCACACGACGCAGCGTTCACAAAAATCTTTCACATCTTGGCGGATTCGTTTCCACCAGAATCTGTCGAGTGCTTTAGCAAGAGTGCTAGCAACTCCTCTGTGACCAGCTGACGAACTTTCGTGCAGCTCTGTGATCAATCTCAGTCGGAGCTCAGAGTTCTGTGGAATACAGAGGCGATTGAGACGCCAAAAGTACCCATCTCTGGCTTCTATCCGGCTGTCTCTTGTCCACTCACCATCGTCCCCATAAAACGAATCTCGTGAGAACCCCTCGCGAATGAGATCAGCGAACTCAGGGCTCAGCTGCAACGCGTCAACAGTCAGTGAATTTAACTGTGCGTCTTCAAACAGCAGCTGGGACTTCCGTCGTAATTCTCGATCTGACGGAACCTCGCCATCCCAAAATAAGGGTACTGTGGCCTGAGGTACGAAGTCTGGACGCCGGCTTAACGGGTCAGCTTCGTTCAGAGCTCCCTTGCGATATGCAAGTGTCATCGAGCCCACAAACGGTTGCAAATCCCGCAGGTATCTTGCTTGCCGCTTGTTCAGCCTGTTGTTCGGTTGCCTGAGCAGATGTCGCAGTGTGTCGTGGTCTGTTACGACAAGGAACTTAGAACAGCCTTCAAGATAGCACCTCCAATGCTTGACAGCTTCGCATACGGCCAAAGCTTCTAAGTCGTACGCAGAGTAAGTGTTACCACGCTCAGCTGGATTCAGCTTACGCGCCCAGTAAGAGACTGGTTGAAGACCGCCTCCTTGGTCTTGCAACAGGACTGCTGCAATCCCCACTGTTGAAGCATCTGTAGCTACGGTGAACGTCGCGTCCGAGCCGACCTCCGGAAGGATCAGGCATGGCGCGGAAATGAGCCGTAACTTGAGAGTCTCGAAGGCTTCCAAACAGGCAGGCGTCAGCGTAACCTTCTGTGGCTGGGACTTCCGCAGTAAGTCCGTCAATGGAGCCGTAAGGTCGCTAAAATGGTGTATAAATCTCGCATAGAAGTTGCAGAACTGTACGAAACTGCGAACCTCCTTCTGCGTCTTGGGCACTGGCCAGTCTGCAACGGCCTCGACTTTCTTTGTGGAAACCGAAATTTTCCCGGCTGACACAGTGTAGCCCAGATACTCCATTTCTTGCAATCCGAAAAAGCATTTCTTAAGGCGTAATTTCAGCCCTTCCTCCTTGAATCGCTGTAGCACTAGACGTAGGTGCTCCAGGTGCTCTTCCAGAGTTCGACTGTAGATACAGACGTCATCCAGGTAGACTGTCACGAACTTATGTAAAAAGTCGCGAAGAATGTCGTTCATCATCCTCTGAAAAGTGGCTGGTGCATTGCACAGCCCAAACGGCATGGCGACCCATTCCATTAAGCCATCAGGGGTCTGAAAAGCCGTCTTGTGAACGTCCTGATCACGCACTCGAACTTGCCAGAATCCAGAAGCGAGGTCGAGGTGTGTGTAAAAATTCGCGTCCTTAAGTTCGTCCAGTGTGTCATCCACTCGCGGAAGTGGGTAGGCGTCCTTACGCGTAACCTCGTTAAGGCCACGGTAGTCAATGCACAGTCGTAGCGAGCCATCAGCCTTTCGCACAAAAAGAATTGGCGAGCCGAACTCACTGTAGCTGGGGCGTATCAAACCAGCTTCCACTGCGTCTTTAAGCTGTCGATTAAGCTCAGCGCGCTCTGCCGGTGACAATCTGTTCAGACGTTGACGTCGCATCGGGCCAGTTGTGTCAATGGGGTGATCCCACTGTCGGCTTACTGGCGGAGAGTCGACAGGTTGCAGTAACTCCGGGAAGTCTTCAAAAAGTAACGACCGGAAGTTGTCACGTTGTTCTGCTGTTAGTTCCTCTCCAGTGTGAAAGTCTGGCGTTTGTTCAGCGACTGACGTAAGTTCAATGACGTAAAAATCAGCATGACGTCCTCTGCTGCGGCGCGTCTTGCGCATGAGCTTTTGAACTTTCGTAGATGACAGTAGCAGACACTCAGGGCGTCGTTCCTCGAGTGTAGTCTCCACAGCTGTACCGTCCATCAGTGTAAAAATTCTGGTTGTACCAAATTGTAAAGAGGCCTGTTCGTCATCAAGCCATGGTAAACCCAGGATTAAATCAGCTGTACGTAAATCACGTAAGACATAAAAAGTCCGGTGAAACTCGTGTCGAGCCAGCTCAAAAGTGACGTCGCAGACTGTCGTAGAAGTCACTCGTTGTCCATTAGCGAGTCGAACTGGGGTTTTACTCGCAGACTTCCGAGTCTGTAAAGCAAAGCGTCGTACAAAGTCCTCTGACACAAAATCAAGTGTCGCAGCGCAGTCCACTAATCCAGAAATTTGGTGTCCGCCATCAGGAGTTTTCACAGACAGCTCAGCTCGAATTAACGGGCGAGCTTCCGTGAGGTCAGTCAGTAGTGCTGTAGCTGGCGAGGAAAATTGTTGCAGCGTAGCGATGGACTGTTCCGAGTCGTCTGTTGGTACAGGTACCGAGTCGGGTTGATCAGGTGCTGTAGATTCTGAAAAGTCGTTAAACGCACAATCTGCGTCGACTAACCACAGCTGTACAGGCCAAGGGGCTGGAGCAACCACCTCCTGTTGCGCTGGATTCTCCAGTGACTGACGTGTAAAAAGCTGTGTCCTTGCTGGGAATTCTTGATAGAGTTTCCAGTGCTTAGTCACCTGAGTAAATTTCGCCCACTTCGGTAGTACAAATACAGCCATCGTAGATGTCGGAGATGTTCGACGACAATCCTCAAAATGCTGCGCAATCTGCTCAGCTAACTCCCAGGGTGGGTTGATGAACACCCTCTCTCCTGTCAAGTCTCTGTCTAGAATCGAGTCACTCGGCGAACAGTGAGGTAAGTCACCGTGCGAGTTAAGACCTTCATCATCAGCACATCCCTCCAACGTGAAGTTGAATCGTGCATGCAGAGGGTCAAAGACTGAGTCAACCAGTTTCCAATCAACTGAACGTCTGGTTACAGGTTTACGACTCTGTCTCTGCTTAGTCTGACGACGACGACCTGCTACTTGCGTTACAGGTGTCGCAACTGTAGTCGATGGAGATGCCGAAGGTTTATCGACGACCTCTGTCGCTAACAGTGTCTCAGAATGAACAGTAGATGTAGCCGGCTGCTCCAGTTCATTTGTAGAACAGCCTTGCCACCATCATTGCTTCTTAGGTTGCATTGGTGCCTTGCCTTTGAACTCCGGGCATTGGAACAAACGATGTCCCTTCTTGTGGCACTTGAAGCAGAGTCCTTCGTCCATGTGTCGCTTACGCTCCTCTGCTGTCATTGCATTTGCGATAGAATTAAAATCTTCGCGACCGGATGTTTGACCACGTCCACCATTGTTGCCACCACGACCACCATTGTTACCACCTCCACGTCCACGTCCGCGGCCTCGTCCACGGCCACCCTTGTTACGTTTCCAGACGTTAGAGGCTTCCTCAAAAGGGTCTTCAAGGTTGCGCTTGCGAGAGGACTGGGCAGATGGTCCAGCAGCAGACCTTGCATTGCCTAGTTCCGGCGAGTCTGTCACGACGTCATTCAGAAAGTTTTGTAGCTCCACGAGCGTAATCCGGTAACCTAGTTGAGCTCGGTGTGATCTAGCCAGTCTCTGGAGGTCCACGTTTGCAAGGCCAGTAATGAAGCGTACACACTGTAACTCAGCTGTCAGGTCTTGACGAGAACGACGTAAGTAGTCGTTGTACTTCTTAGTAAAAAGCGCGTAACTCATCGTGTTGCTCTGCGTAAAACTTAGCAAAGCGGTAATTGCGTCGTCCTGAATGTTCGGAAGAAACGTAGACTTGCGTATCTCCGCAACAAGCTCGTTGTACGTAGATGGAATTGGAGGCTGATTTTTCCGGTTCAACCACCAACCACCAAGGAGTCCAGAAAACTGTGAAGTAACCCAGAACACTGCATCGTACGAGTCAGCTGCAATCCCAAGCATTACAAAACGCTGAGGCTGAGCTTCGAGCCAATCCTCCAGTACAGGTGGGTCTTGACCATTCTGGTACGGCGAAGTAATTGCCGCCTTACGCTGAGTCTCCGTAAGAGTCACAGATAGTCCAGCAAAGTTTTGGGTAGGCATCGGCGTTCCCATTCGTAAATCTGTAGGTCCCACTCCAGTCAGTCGGTTGATGTGTCCAACAATCAGCAGCCAGACAGAACCAGAGTCGACCGTCGTAAACCGGGGGTACATGTGGAGTTGTCTCGGGATAGACGTGTCTTCATGCATGACTGGAACATGTTGTGTCATTGCTCGATAGAAAGATTCCCACTGAGTCACGTAACCAAAGTGAAGTAACTCACTCTTGTGCTTCTCAGCACGAAGTAACCCCTTCTGTGAGGGCGTAAGTGTCAGACCGTCTATGTTGATGGTTTCCGGGACGACGTAAGTGCCATCCGGATTAACTGTCGACTGTTCCAAAACAACCTGCTCGACCTGAGCAGGTGTACGTAAGTTGTTCGTAGCAAACAGGACAGGAATAGACGCAGAGTACACGTAGACAAGCTGTCGTCCTTGAGGTAGCGTAACGTTAACAGGTTCACCACTCAACAGCGTCAAATCATCCGGTGTCAAAACAAGACCGGTCTCCTCGTGTAACTCGCGAATAGCAGCGTCGACTGGCTCTTCGTTAGGTAAAACAGAGCCAGCAGGGAACCAAGTTCTACCAGTACGAGGCTCACGCTGAAACACCAACTTCAAATCCGACGATTTAGTTCCTCCGACGTGAATTACCAAAACCACGTAATGTCCAGCTCCGAGAGAAGCCATCTCGACTCAAGCAAACAACTTCGAGCAGATCAACAAGCAACGAAAGCGTGCGTCGACCAAAGAGCTCCGAAACCAGTGTGGCGGTTAGCCTCTGAAAGCTAAACGCTAGCACAAATCTGTTCTAGTCTGTCAAGTTCTGTTGTTGCAAGATGGCAATTGATGTTGTCGAGAGGCAATTGATGAAAGATGTTTCACTGCTGTACTTGGGCAGTAGATGTTGTAAATGAACAAAGGAATTGTTAAAAGGTTCTGTCACCTCCCTCTACTGCACTGGGCTTAAATAGGTTTCAGCCCAGACTAGTTACGCCTGCAAGCTACGCTTACGTGTCAGGCGTTAGTGCTGCTCAACCGTCGTCATCCGCCTCGAGACGCGGCCTGCCTAGCATTGGGTTTCACGACGCGGCTCCTTCTGCATTGGAGAGCTCGTTCTGGCGCGTCATCTGGCTGGTTAGATTAATTATGCATATCTGTACGTACCGGGAGGTACTGGTCGTACTGTAGCATCAGCACCATTACAATATTGCAGTAGCGACGTACCCACGAGTATACGTCCATCCTGTGGAAAAGCACGAATTGATATCCGTAACGAGTACCTGTACAATGTCCTGCAATGTACTGTTGCAGGACTATACTCGTCACACATTTGCCTCCATATCCCATGGCCGTCGCGTGCGAAGGGCCACTAAGAGCGGTGTCCACCAATTTTGTAAGGCGGGTCATCTCTCGATTCAACTCGTCAATTGTTTGTGTTTCGATACGACGGTGCATACCTGCGACAACTTGTTGTATCTCTCGTTGTTCATACCCCCTACTTGGCGGATTGCCGATGCAACCACATGGGCGACCAAGGATATTCATAGCCCGGTTTTCAAGAAGGCTTATTATTAGTGTCATCACTGCGTGATCTTGAGTTCAATTAGTGACCAAAAATGTTATTACCTTGTCTAGATTAGTTTGGCTTTTTCCTCCCGAGACCTATTGATATGGCCGGCCAAGTCGGCCTCCCACTTCACGTACTCCGGCGTATGAAACAACGGGTGCTGCCAAATGCGATGATTAGGGTCGTTCTTTTTCATGGCAATAGAGTATTGCATGAAACTTTTCCGGAGCGCGTGCAATACCTCCAAAAGATGGAATTTCTCGTCTGTTGGCTTCCCTTTGCTTTCGCTCCTCCAAGTAGTCAGCAATTCGTCGACCTCTGGCCACAACGTTGTCGATGTTGTCAAATAAGATGGGGGTTCCAAATGGCGCCTACACAAACGAAACTCATATGCATTAATACAAGTATGAATTACATTAATCATCCTTTAGCAATGTGCATGCCATAACATGTATGAGTAGGGGGAAAATGGAAATCCCAATCGGTCAAGCGCTTCGCAAATTAATGATCAAGAACATAAGCAAACCTGTGAATGTAGTAATGGGAGACGTGGTTGAACCCTTCCTATGTCGAGAGTATTCCCCGGTTGGCCTCTGTTATATAGTGCCTTCGCTCGTACGCAACAACTGCGACCGCATGTCAACGACCGCAGCCGATGTCATGCATTGCCTCGTGTTGTGACACGTCGCAATAAGGTATGGGAATAGCAAACAAACACATTGAAAAATGTACGAAAATGCGTAATGCTAATATTTCGGCCTCTCACTTGTGCATCACATCCATGTGAGGCAACCTGCCTCGTGCAAGTGTGACGAGTACAGTCCTGCAACAGTACATTGCATGACATTGTACAGGTACTCGTTACGGATACCAAATCGTGCTTTTCCACAGGACGGACGTATACTCGTGGGTACGTCGCTACTGCAATATTGTAATGGTGCTGATGCTACAGTACGACCAGTACCTCCCGGTACGTACAAATATGCATAATTAATCTAACCAGCCAGATGACGCGCCAGAACGAGCTCTTCGATGCAGAAGGAGCCGCGTCGTGAAACCCAATGCTAGGCAGGCCGCGTCTCGAGGCAGATGGCGACGGTTAGACAGCTCTGACGCCTGACACGTAAGCGTAGCTTGCAGGCGTAACTAGTCTGGGCTGAAACCTATTTAAGCCCAGTGCAGTAGAGGGAGGTGACAGAACCTTTAAACAGAACCTTTAAACAATTCCTTTGTTCACTTACAACATCTACTGCCTATGTACAACAATGAAACATCTCTCATCAATTACCTCTCGACAACATCTTTTGCCATCTTGCAACAACAGAACTAGACAGACTAGAACAGATTTGTGCTAGCGTTTAGCTTTCAGAGGCTAACCGCCACACTGGTTTCGGAGCTCTTTGGTCGACGCACGCTTTCGTTGCTCGTTGATCTGCTCGACGTTGTTTGATTGAGTTGAGATGGCTTCTCTAGGAGCTGGACATTACGTGGTGTTAGTAATTCACGTTGGAGGAACTAAACCGTCGGACTTGAAGTTGGTGTTTCAGCGTGAGCCTCGTTCTGGTAAAACTTGGTTCCCAGCTGGCTTTGTCTTACCTAACGAAGAGCATGTCGACGCTGCTATTCGCGAGTTGCACGAGGAGACCGGTCTTGTTTTGACACCGGATGATTTGACGCTGTTGAGTGGTGAACCTGTTGTTGTTACTCTACCTCAAGGACGACAGCTTGTCTACGTGTACTCGGCGTCTATTCCTGTCCCGTTTGCTACGAACAACTTACGAACTCCTGCTCAAGTCGAGCAGGCTGTTTTAGCACAGTCGACAGTTAATCCGGATGGCACTTACGTCGTCCCGGAAACCATCAACATCGACGGTCTGACACTTACGCCCGCACAGAAAGGATTACTTCGTGCCGAAAAGCACAAGAGTGAGTTACTTCACTTTGGTTACGTGACTCAATGGGAACTCTTTTTCCGTGCGATACGTCAACACGTTCCAGTCGTGTTTGATGACGCGTCTATCCCGAAACAGTTCCACATGTACTGCCGGTTTACAACGGTCGACTCTGGTTCCGTCTGGCAGATGATTCGTGGACACATTAATCGACTGACTGGTGAGGGACCTACGGATTTACGAGTGGGAATGCCGATGCCTACCCACAACTTGGCTGGACTATCTGTGACCCTCACGGAAACTCAGCGTAAGGCTGCAATTACTTCACCGTACCAGAATGGTCAGGTACCTCATGTACTAGAGGATTGGCTCGAAGCACAGCCTCAGCGTTTTGTAATGCTAGGGATTACGGCTGACTCGTACGACGCAGTGTTCTGGGTTACTTCACAGTTTTCTGGACACCTGGGTGGGTGGTGGTTGAACCGGAAAAATCAGCCCCCAATTCCATCTACGTACGACGAGCTTGTTACGGAGTTACGCAAGTCAATGTTTCTTCCGAACATCAAGGACAACGCAATTAACGCTTTGCTAAGCTTTACGCAGAGCAGCACGATGAGTTACGCGGTCTTCACTAAGCAATACAACGACTACTTACGTCGGTCTCGTCAACATCTGACAGCTGATGTACAGTGTGTTCGCTTCATTAATGGCCTAGCGAACACTTCGCTCAAGAATCTGGCTAAGTCACACCGAGCTCAGAAGGGATACCAGACTACGCTGGTGGAGCTGCAAAACTTTTTGAATGACGTCGTGACAGACTCCCCGGAACTCAGCAATACGAGGTCTGTTGCTTGACCATCTGCCCAGCCTTCACGCAAGCGCAACTTTGATGACCCTCTCGAAGAAGCCACTAACGTCTGGAAACGTAATAAAGGTGGCCGTGGTCGTGGCCGCGGACGTGGACGTGGTGGTGGCAACAATGGTGGTCGTGGTGGCAACAATGGTGGACGTGGTCAGACATCTGGCCGCGAAGATTTTAACACACTCGCAAATGCGATGACAGCTGAGGAGCGTAAGCGACACATGGACGAGGGACTCTGCTTCAAGTGCCACAAGAAGGGACACCGTTTGTTCCAATGTCCGGAGTTCAAAGGCAAGGCACCGATGGAACCTAAGAAGCAATGATGGTGGCAAGGCTGTTCTACAAATGAATTGGAGCAGCCGGCTATATCTACTGTTCATTCTGAGACACTGTTAGCGACAGAGGTCGTCGAAACACCTTCGGCATCTCCATCGACTACAGTCGCGACACATGTAACGCTAGTAGCAGGACGTCGTCGTCAGACTAAGCAGAGACAGAGTCGTAAACATGTAACCAGACGTTCAATTGATTGGAAAATGGTTGACTCAGTCTTTGACCCTCTGCATGCACGATTCAACTTCACGTTGGAGGGATGTGCTGATGATGAAGGTCTGAACTCGCACAGTGACTTACCTCACTGTTCGCCGAGTGACTCGATTCTAGACAGAGATTTGTCAGGAGAACGGGTGTTCATCAACCCACCCTGGGAGTTAGCTGAGCAGATTGCGCAGCATTTTGAGGATTGTCGTCGAACATCTCCGACATCCACGATGGCTGTTTTTGTACTACCGAAATGGGCGAAATTTACTCGAGTGACTAAGCACTGGAAACTCTATCAAGAATTCCCAGCAAGGACACAGCTTTTTACTCGTCAGTCACTGGAGAACCCAGCGCAACAGGAGGTGGTTGCTCCAGCTCCTTGGCATGTACAGCTGTGGTTAGTCGACGCAGATTGTGCGTTTAACGACTCAACAGAACCTACAGCACCTGAACAACCCAACTCGGTACCTGTACCAACAGACGACTCGGAACAGTCCATCGCTACGCTGCAACAATTTTCCTCGCCAGCTACAGCACTACTGACTGACCTCACGGAAGCTCGCCCGTTAATTCGAACTGAGCTGACTGTGAAAACTCCTGATGGCGGACACCAAATTTCTGGATTAGTGGACTGCGCTGCGACACTTGATTTTGTGTCAGAGGACTTTGTACGACGCTTTGCTTTACAGACTCGGAAGTCTGCAAGTAAGACTCCAGTTCGACTCGCTAACGGACAACGAGTGACTTCTACGACAGTCTGTGACGTCACTTTTGAGCTGGCTCGACACGAGTTTCAACGGACTTTCAACGTCTTACGTGATTTACGCACAGCTGATTTAATCCTGGGTTTACCATGGCTTGATGACGAACCGGCCTCTTTACAATTTGGTACAACCAGAATTTTTACACTAATGGATGGCACAGCAGTGGAGACTACGCTTGAAGAACGACGCCCTGAGTGTCTACTCCTGTCGTCTACAAAAGTTCAGAAACTCATGCGCAAGACGCGCCGCAGCAGGGGACGTCATGCTGATTTTTACGTCATTGAACTCACGTCAGCTGCCGAACAATCGACAGACTTCCACACTGGAGAGGAGCTAACAGCAGAACAACGTGACAACTTCCGGTCGTTACTCTTCGATGACTTCCCGGAGTTACTGCAACCTGTCGACTCTCCACCTGTAAGCCGACAGTGGGATCACCCCATTGAAACAATTGGCCCAATGCGACGCCAACGTTTGAACAGATTGTCACCCGCAGAGCGCGCTGAGCTTAATCGACAGCTCAAAGACGCAGTGGAAGCTGGTTTAGTACGCCCCAGCTACAGTGAGTTCGGCTCGCCAATTCTTTTTGTGCGAAAAGCTGATGGCTCGCTACGTCTGTGCATTGACTACCGTGGCCTTAACGAGGTTACGCGTAAAGATGCTTACCCGCTACCGCGTGTGGACGATACTCTGGACGAACTTAAGGACGCGAATTTTACACACACCTCGACCTCGCTTCTGGATTCTGGCAAGTTCGAGTGCGTGATCAGGACGTTCACAAGACGGCTTTTCAGACCCCTGATGGCTTAATGGAATGGGTCGCCATGCCGTTTGGGCTGTGCAACGCACCAGCTACATTTCAAAGGATGATGAACGACATTCTTCGCGACTTTTTACATAAGTTCGTGACAGTCTACCTGGATGACGTCTGTATCTACAGTCGAACACTGGAGGAGCACCTGGAGCACCTACGTCTAGTGCTGCAGCGATTCAAGGAGGAAGGGCTGAAATTACGCCTTAAGAAATGCTTCTTCGGATTGCAAGAAATGGAGTACCTGGGCTACACTGTGTCAGCCGGTAAAATTTCGGTTTCCACAAAGAAAGTCGAGGCCGTTGCAGACTGGCCAGTGCCCAAGACGCAGAAGGAGGTTCGCAGTTTCGTACAGTTCTGCAACTTCTATGCCAGATTTATACACCATTTTAGCGACCTTACGGCTCCATTGACGGACTTACTGCGGAAGTCCCAGCCACAGAAGGTTACGCTGACGCCTGCCTGTTTGGAAGCCTTCGAGACTCTCAAGTTACGGCTCATTTCCGCGCCATGCCTGATCCTTCCGGAGGTCGGCTCGGACGCGACGTTCACCGTGGCTACAGATGCTTCAACAGTGGGGATTGCAGCAGTCCTGTTGCAAGACCAAGGGGGAGGTCTTCAACCAGTCTCTTACTGGGCGCGCAAGCTGAATCCAGCTGAGCGTGGTAACACTTACTCTGCGTACGACTTAGAAGCTTTGGCCGTATGCGAAGCTGTCAAGCATTGGAGGTGTTATCTTGAAGGCTGTTCTAAGTTCCTTGTCGTAACAGACCACGACACACTGCGACATCTGCTCAGGCAACCGAACAACAGGCTGAACAAGCGGCAAGCAAGATACCTGCGGGATTTGCAACCGTTTGTGGGCTCGATGACACTTGCATATCGCAAAGGAGCTCTGAACGAAGCTGACCCGTTAAGCCGGCGTCCAGACTTCGTACCTCAGGCCACAGTACCCTTATTTTGGGATGGCGAGGTTCCGTCAGATCGAGAATTACGACGGAAGTCCCAGCTGCTGTTTGAAGACGCACAGTTAAATTCACTTACTGTTGACGCGCTGCAGCTGAGCCCTGAGTTCGCTGATCTCATTCGCGAGGGGTTCTCACAAGATTCGTTTTATGGGGACGATGGTGAGTGGACAAGAGACAGCCGGATAGAAGCCAGAGACGGGTACTTTTGGCGTCTCAATCGCCTCTGTATTCCACAGAACTCTGAGCTCCGACTGAGATTGATCACAGAGCTGCACGAAAGTTCGTCAGCTGGTCACAGAGGAGTTGCTAGCACTCTTGCTAAAGCACTCGACAGATTCTGGTGGAAACGAATCCGCCAAGACGTGAAAGATTTTTGTGAACGCTGCGTCGTGTGCCGACGAGCGAAGATTCGACCGCAGATGGCTGCGACTCTTTACCCATTACCTGTTCCACCCAGACCGTGGCACACAGTTGGTCTTGACTACCTGACACACTTGCCTGAAAGCAACGGCTTTAACAGTGTGCTGATTGTGGTAGACCATCTAACTCGAATGGCCCATTTTCTGCCATGTACAGAGTCGATTACTGCCGAAGAAACTGCCACTTTGTTTTTACAGGGAGTCTACCGCTTACATGGACTTCCCCGTGTGCTAATCAGCGACCGCGACCCGAAATTTGTCAGCGCTTTCTGGCAGACACTCTGGAGACGCCTTGGAACGCGTCTGAACATTTCTTCCAGCCGACACCCAGAAACAGACGGCTTGACAGAGCGCGTGAACAGCACATTTCAGCAGCTTCTTCGTTGCTTCTGTTGCTATGATGGCTCTGATTGGTCGACACTTCTACCGCAAGTGGAGTTTGCGTACAACGCTTCGCGTGCACTCGGAATTGAGCACACACCGTTCGAGGCTAACTTTGGCTTTTCTCCTGAGGAGCCTCCTGACCTGCTCTTCAGCATGCGACCGTCAATTCCAATTTCGCAAGACGCAACAGAACGGTTGAGATTGTTACAGGAAGTGCACACCCTGGTACGATCAGTGTTACAACTACATAAGGACGAGATGCAGGCGCGCACAGAACCGTCTACAGCGCCACACTTCGCTAAGGGAGACAAGGTGTCAGTCGTCACAACAAATATTTTTCTGCGAGGACAACCGAACCGGAAACTCAGAGACAGACAGCTTGGACCTTTTTCAGTGGAGGAGCAAATTGGGAAACACAGTTACAGATTGAAACTTCCAGCGACAGTACGCTTACATCCTGTGTTCCATGTTAACAACTTACGACCCTGCTCTACCGCTCCGCTACGACCAGCTGTCCCGGTGATTGTACCTGAAGGAGACGACGAGGAGTTTGACGTCTCGCACATCTCTGCTGTGTGCATCAAGTCGCTTCCTGGGCGACGAGGCAAATATTTGCTCTTCATGACGCACTTCAGTGATGACGATATTCGACCTGTTTGGCACCGTTTGAATGAGGTGCATCGAACAATTGCGTTACAAGAATTCTTGGAGACGCCCCAATGGCACAAATTTGCCAAGACTCAGGCGTACACTGACTTCATGCACGCTCACCCAGCGCGCATTCCTGAGTCCCAGTAATTGCTTCAGTAAAGGAGCCAAGAACCACGGAGGTCTGCCTCGCGGCGGCCTCATTGATCTGTCAAGAGGGGGAGGGTACGAGTGTGACGAGTACAGTCCTGCAACAGTACATTGCAGGACATTGTACAGGTACTCGTTACGGATACCAAATCGTGCTTTTCCACAGGACGGACGTATACTCGTGGGTACGTCGCTACTGCAATATTGTAATGGTGCTGATGCTACAGTACGACCAGTACCTCCCGGTACGTACAAATATGCATAATTAATCTAACCAGCCAGATGACGCGCCAGAACGAGCTCTTCGATGCAGAAGGAGCCGCGTCGTGAAACCCAATGCTAGGCAGGCCGCGTCTCGAGGCAGATGGCGACGGTTAGACAGCTCTGACGCCTGACACGTAAGCGTAGCTTGCAGGCGTAACTAGTCTGGGCTGAAACCTATTTAAGCCCAGTGCAGTAGAGGGAGGTGACAGAACCTTTAAACAGAACCTTTAAACAATTCCTTTGTTCACTTACAACATCTACTGCCTATGTACAGCAGTGAAACATCTCTCATCAATTGCCTCTCGACAACATCTTTTGCCATCTTGCAACAACAGAACTAGACAGACTAGAACAGATTTGTGCTAGCGTTTAGCTTTCAGAGGCTAACCGCCACACAAGGGCGGTTGCAGACTCTGAATTACCGCCTACACCACCGTTTCCTTGAAGCATGTTATTTCGAGACTAAAGCTATGATATCCTAGGTGGGAAGACACGGTAATACGTCGGGGGTGCTCTGATCATCCCTTGTGCGGCGTGGGCTGTTAGTGCCTAAATGGTAGGCACTTGTGTGAATCTCACGTGGACCTGCTATAATTTGAAATAGGATTGAGTGTGCGTCTCGGTTGCGGAATTATTTATTGGACGAGTATATCGCTACAGGAGTACCTGTATCACACTACAGTACGGGTACTTGTATAATGATTTATATATTATTATTATTATTATTATTAAATGTAGTACCGGTATTGGAGAGAGTAGTAACGATGAGAAAATATAATAAAATAAAATAAAATTAAATTAAATAAGACAATAAGGAAGAATTGTGGTATTTTGATTTACTTTGCACACGAATACGAGTACGGCTGATGTTAATGTAATATAATACTTAAATATAATACTATAATGAGATAAAAAAGTTACTACAAAAATCAGTGGAGGCCACCAAGCAAAAAAATGGAAGGAGGAAAAAAAAAAACATTACCTACATTACATTACAAGAAGAACATTAGGAAGAACAAGATGAGCACGGACAGGGAAAGTGGGAGGGGAAACAAAAGGGCAAGCAGAGTGACAAGAGGATCACGGAATCCAAATCACGGCAAACCCAAGCCAGAGGAACAATACTGATAGAATATAAATTATAAAATGAAAGAAAATAGCTATTGTGGTATCGTGACCGTACAGGACGCGATGAGAAAACGATAATAAGATGTATAATAATAATAAGTGCAGGTACAGGTAATATATTTCAACCTTTATGCCTTACTTCCGTCATGAATCTCATGATTATGGGCATTCAATCATTTTCGGACGCGGTCTTTACACAGGTCAACTTCGCCCCCCCAGCGCCCAATCGCTTCCCCCGCCAGAGAACGTCCTTCTCATGGGGCGCTCTATTGAACCATGCAAATACAGTTAGTGTGGAAGATAACTTACGCAAACGTAGTTACAGTCACAGTCCCGCAAACGGAACAGTTACGGCGACAACCAGCCTACAGGCGTGGTGTCGGGACAACAGAAGTGGGAGAGCTGTAGCCTAGCGACAGCTCTGTACCGAGTCAAACAGTTTATCGGTATGTCCGATCTAGACATGTACTAATCATATCTAGAGTAGCTTACAGTAGCTATCTGCAACTGATACGTATACGGTATTACTTACAACACGCTCCGAAGAAATTCTGAACGACTACGATCCCAACTTCTTTGTCGTCGCGTTGGCGACGGACTTCCCCCACGGAGCGGGCAGCCGCCCGCCAGGCATGTCTCTTGAGAGGTACATAGAGATTCTGACGCGCCGACACGGAAGCGTCCACCAACATGCACACGGCGTGACCACAATGGCGAACACGAAAGTGCGGCATGAGAGCAACCTCCTCAGCCCACTACAGCTCCGCCGTAGCCCGCGCACGGTCATCGCGTTGACATCGGCGACCAAGGAGCATATGGAGCGAGTGGGTAACTTGATCGCGACTAGAAGTCGGCCCACTCTCGACGATAGACAAGTTGACGATGTCATAAACTCTCTTTATCACGGCATCATGACCACGACGTCCAACATGCAGTGGTCACCCCACGCCTCCATTACGTATCGTAAGAAGGTTTTCGCCGCGTGGCTACATTTCGGCTACTACTGCCTCTTCTACACAATAAACCCCCAAGAATGGTGCAGTCCCTACGCCATGGCGCTAGCGAACCTACCGATCAAGTTGCAAAGAGCCGATGGCTACACACCGTCGCGTTATCCTGGCGTGATGACGGCCATGATTCAAAACCCCACCGCTCCCGCATTGTTCTACGACATCGTGATGGACGTGGTGCGAGTTCGCATGTTCGGCTTGGCGCCTGAAACCGGCCGAGCAATAGCGGGATCGTCCGGGCACTTCGGGCCCGTCGTGGCGCACGCTTGTCAAACAGAAGAGAGCGGGCGGCAAGCGCACCACGGGCACGGCATGTGCGTCTCCGCCGTGTTGTCCCTTCCGCTCCTTCGCTCTTTGTTACACCCGTTCGGCGATTCCATTGTTCGGTGGATGGCCCGTCTTACCAGGCGCAGATGGAAGAAGTTGAAGTGGATGGAGTGGATGGTTCCCGAGACGCGGGTGTCTACCAGGGGCAAAGCGTCGTTCGACCGGCATGTAAAGCATGACCTATCAATCCGGAACTTTGCTATACCCGACCCCGCGGACATGCCCACAGACAGCCAAGCGTACCGGGACCATGTTGCGCGCTGCCAAGCCAATCACGTAAATCACGGCCGGCACACGTCGCGGTGCCGCCAAGGCGGGCACCGCGGGAACGACGACGATTGTGGCGAAGGCTTCTCCCTTCCTTACCCGAAACGTTGCGATACGGATCCGACGTATGACCGCGACCGCCAAGTCATCCTGATCCCACGAAACCGCGGGAAAATCATCATGCACAGCCGGGCGGTTCTGCTCGCCTTCAACTACAACAACGACGTTTTCTTCTCCGGCGTCCATAACGTGCGCCTACCGCGGCATAGGAAAAGCAAGCTCGAGCCCGGTATGTCCACGACCCCGCCCGCGGCTGAGTCTATGCCCCCCACGGCCGTCACGAGCTCGGATGACGACGATACTGCCGACGCCGCGCCAACGAAAGACGAGCACATATCCACGGCAGACACGCCATTGGTCTTCGAGACCATAACCACTGGATTACTAGACCCTTCCCTAGTCGGTACCCGGTTATCGATAAGCTGCCTCAGGCAGGGTGCCTAGGGTTATCGTAACGGCATATTGCTCGTAAAGGCGGCCCCCTAACAACGTAAACCACCGGGGGAGGGTAAGGACGGCCACAACGCGATCTGATAGGTGTTGGAAACTGTCGGAGTCAATTCGGCCAATGCTTAGAGAAGTTCGGCCACGGCCTCCACTTCCATTTCCGCGACCACGACCTCGAACAAACCCTTACCCCTCGCCCCTTTGTCAACGTTTAGACGCCTCGACCATTGGATCGTCGTTAGGTCGCTTCATGGCTGGGGTGTTCTCCTCTTGAAGTGGTTGGTGCTTGCTTAGCACGACCCAAATGTGGCGAATCAGTCAGGAGGTCATTAAAAAAAATGTAGCTCCACCGAGGGCAAAGTGTAACCCTTTTGCTGCAAACGATGGGCCTTGGCATGAGTCTGAAGTTGAAAATTAGTCAGTCAATTGATGAACCGAACACACTGAAGATCATCCCTTAGAGGTTGTCGGGACCTTCGTAAAAAGTCGTTGAACAGCTTAATGTAGCAGTCGTAACTCAGGAATCCTTGTGTAAGTCCGCGTAGGGCGTTAATTGCGTCATCCCGGATGTTAGGCAGCATGGACGTCTTACGAATCTCAGCCACCATAGAGTCGAAACAGTCTGAAATGCCAGCATTTTGTTTACGTTTAATGCACCAATTGTTCAAGGGTCCAAAGAACCGAGACATAACCCACACAACAACGTTGTACGAGTCGTCGTGAATCCCAAGCATGGCAAAGCGTTGAGGTTGAGCCTCCAATTAATCTTCAAGCGCGCGTGCGTCTTGGCATGCTTGGTAGCTAGATTTAACTGCGGCTTTACGTTGCGTCTCGGTAAGAGTTACACTCAAACACTGCAAAATTAGTTGTAGGAGCCGGAACTCCCATGCGTAAGTCAGTCGGGGTCTCTCCACACATTTAATTAATGTACCCCTCATTATAAACATCCATGCATAGCTAGAATCGACAGATGTAAAACGGGGTCATAACCAGTGTAGCTTCGGTATAGACGTGTCACCGTGAGAAAGTAGTTGCTAAGAAATTACAGCGCCTCGAAAAGCCTCCCATTGAGCCACGTAACCAAAGTGAAGTAACTCGAATTTACGTTGAGCAATAGGAAGTAACCCAGTCTTAGATGGCGTAAGCGAAAGACCGTCAATGTCAATCGATTATAAATGCGACGTAAACAACAGCATGATTTATGATCGATTGGGCAATAACAGCTTGCAAAACTTTAGCGGGGGTTCGTAGATAAGTTGTAAGGCACCGAGGCATATGCCGAGAAGACGTGAACAAGCTCATTTTTCCTTCAGGTAACGGCACGCAAACCGACTTGTTCGGCAACACGGTGAAGTCGTCGGAAGTCAAAGTAAGGCATATTTCCTCGAACAATCTGCGAACGGCATCATCGACACGCTCTTCGTTAGGTAAAATCGAACCGACGAGAAGCCAAGTTTTACCGGTACGAGGTTCACGTTGTAAAACGAGTTGAATGTGAGAGGCTTTGGAACCTCCGGTAGGCGGTACGATCACAAAGATGACATGCAAGCTCGTTCATAACCATCGAGTGCACCCGAATTACAGCAAGGAGACAAGTTTTTTTGTTATTACAAAGGGCTTCTCTCTACATGATCAACTCAATCGGAAACTTAAGGACAGACAATTGGTACATTTTACAGTGTTGGAGAAGCTTGGAGCGAATAGTCACATTATTGAGTAACCATCCATTGTTCTTCTATATCTGGCGCCCGCCGGCGGCGCAGCGGCGGCGGCCCCGGAGAGGGGTGCGCTCGCAGGCCCGTCGGCACCTACCTCTACCTCCACGGGTTGGGCGCTGGTAACCCCATAGCCGTGCCATGCCTGGCACGGTAGGGGGCTGAAAGAGGTCCCCGACAGCTGCGATCCGCGGGATCAGCGTTACGGAGGGTTTTGGAAAAACATGATATCCGTACACCGGCACATGGATCTCCCGCTCGGCCAGTCCGATATGTCTTTTCCGCGACTAAATACTCGCAGATACTCTCCCGACGATGGGGCTGGGGCGGCGTTTGCGAAATATATTTTGGCGAAGAAGGGTACGGACGGATCATCGGAGGGACGAGGGTGTTGGAGTTGGCGGCGGACAGCCGGGAAGCAGCGCAGGGCGCCGACAACAATAAGGGCGCGGACGGGTTTCCTTGTCCGAAATACTTGCCCCTTCAAAAAGGTAGGAGACCCCTCTAAGGTACCGGGAGCGGCTGAGCAAGCGCGTCGGGTGTCCATACATCAGCATGATTATATCGAAGATTAGTAGCCGCCCGGGCGAGCACACATGCCAAGCAGGGTGTGAAGAATTCCCACCATGGGTCGAAACGGGCGTTCGTGGAGAGAGCCACAGCGAAAATTGCCACACCCTTCACTCCGACTACTAAGACCTTATCCCGACACCCCTTACCAACGCGGTATGGTAGGTGGTGCAATTGGGCAGCTTGTGGTGGACTTCCTCACAATTATGAGACTATGACCGACGAACCATTCCATGCACGGTGACCCTTCCCTTCCCGACTGTCCCATTAGCACTAGCAAGCATCCCCTCCGCCTCATCCACGGGAGATACATAATGTTTAGAGGGGTAACTTCTATCGGACGTGTAAATCATATGATTCGTATAATATGAAAGCATGCATATAAAACACACACACACACATAGACAGAAACATACAAGCGCGCGCGCACACACACACATACACATTAATTTTCTCGCTATCTCTCTCTCTATCTCACACACACACACACACACAAACACAATCATACATGTTTTTCGTAAATATGATACGAACGCAATTTTTACACAATCACACACACACACACAAACACATATATACATACACACACACACGCACACAGACAGTCATACATTTTTTTCATAAATACGATACGAATATTATTTCCACAGTCACAAACACACACACACACACACACACACACACACACACACACACACACACACACACACACACACACACACACACACACACACACACACACACACACACACACACACACACAATTATTCATACTCAAAACATACACATATTTTCATAAAGCCGGTCATACACACCAGCACAAACTGACACATATGTACTCTCACTCTCTCTCTCTAACACACACACACACACACACCTCTCAATCAAGCAATTTTCACACAGTCAGACAAAACACACACAGTCGCGAATATTTTCAGAAATTTGATATACACACTGTTTTCATACAGTCAGACACAAAAACGCACATAGTCACACAAGTGTTCATACGCACAATATGAACATACTTCCACACAGCCCGTCACACACACACACACTAGCACGCAGAGACACACACATAATCTCTCTCTCTCTCTCTCTCTCTCTCTCTCTCTCTCTCTCTCTCTCTCTCACACACACCCATACACCTCTCAGTCAGACAAATTTCACACAGTCAATTAGAGTTACACACACACACAGCACGTAGACACACATAGTCGCATATTTTTCTTACATATGATACGAGCAATGGTTTCACACACAAATACACACACACACACACACACACACACACACACACGCACACAAAAAGACAGGGTCACACAATTATTCATACGCAGAGTAATATTTCACGCACTCAGGCACATACACATATAAGCACGCAAACACATACATAGACACACGTATTTTTCGTAAATAGGATACGAACACCATTTTTACACGGTCATACACACACAGAGCCAGTCACACACACTAGCACGCTCAGGCGCAGACAAGCAATCTCTCTTTTTTCTCACACACACACGCGGACAGAGAGACAGACACGCATTATCACGCAGCCCAACACACACACAGCCGCACATATTTTCATAAATCTTTTACGATCACAACTTTCACACAGTAAGACACTCACAAATTATCCTATCGCGCGCGCTCTCTCTATCTCTCTCTCTCTCTCTCTCTCTCTCTCTCTCTCTCTCTCTCTCTCTCTCTCTCTCTCTCTCTCTCTCTCTCTCTCTCTCTCCCCCCCCCCCCTAATTTACATTTGGACCAAGTGCCCGTCAACGTTAGCAGCAGGCATCTGCCCAGACGCCTTGTCGACTATCATGATTGTGGTGATATGGTGTGCAATGTGCAGGTGAAACCTTGTGATTGCAAAGTATCCCAGGGCTGCCAGTCGATTCGAGCTGCCACGTCGCGGGAAGACTCACTAAAGCTATCCAAGCAATGGTTTCCGGACATAGCGGACGCCCTAGCGCAGCACATTTCGTGCCACGCTACCCTATATGCTACGAGGAGATGGGAAGCAACGGGAACTACCAAGTGAGTACGGCTACGTCCAAGAGAGAGAAGCCGGGGAGCTCCTTGCCGTCCTCGTGAAGCTGGAGGACGTCATCCGGAAGCGAAAGGCGTTGGAGGCGGCGGCACCCGCCGATAGGGCCCTTCTCGCCAAGAAGCAAGCTATTGCTAACGTCCAAGAATGCAACCGGCCTGACAACAAGGGCCGCCGCAAGTGCAGCAAGTGTGGCTCTACTGGCCACAACCGTGCCATCTGCCCCAGCAACTTGGCCGAGGAGAGCATTCCGCCTGTTCAACCCAGCGATGGCGCTCCTACCACTGCTTAGTATGATGATGTACGGGTAGCGATGTATAGTTATTGTGGCAGCACGAGTTCAGGTACCGGTTTGATTTATTATGGTACCGGGAATGCAAGCAGTTGTAGTGATGTACATGTACCCAAAAAGCTGGGATGTCCAGATTTAGACAGCCCATTTGTAATAATCTTGAGAGGATACAAATAAGACCGTATCCACTTGATACAGGTAAGACCACCCCAAATAAATTATCAAATTTCTATATACAGCAAAATAAAATATATTATTCTTACAAGGAAAATAAAAGATGTTATTCTTCCATTTGAAATACCACCGAGCAAAAATACAGCACAATAAAAACAAGAGGTACCTGTACCCTTACATACCGGCCGTGTATGAACGTAAGAAATTTCTTACAAGAGAAAGCAGTGGAGGCCACCAAGCAAGAAAAAGAAAGAAAGGAAGAAAAAACCTAAGCCCGAGGAACAGGAAGGCATGCTACAGCACCAGCACTGCCGTGTATGAACGGATAATATCTTACGTGCTCGAATACTGATAATATTGGTAACAAAAAAATTCTTACAAGAAAAAGCAGTGGAGGCCACCAAGCAAAAAAAAGAAGAAAGGAGGAAAAAACCTAAGCCCGAGGAACAGGAAGGCATGCCACAGCACCAGCACCAGTTTTGAATACTGATAATATTCAAAACATCAACAAAACGAGAATTTATGGCTAGCGGTAGTACCGGTACTGTTATGTACTGTCTCCTATGTTGAGATGATGCATAAAGTTAAATAATTGCTTACAATAAAAAGCAGTGGAGTCCACCAAAAGAGGCCATAAATTATGGTCAAATTTATTTGAATCTAGAGGTTTGCATATCCAACTCCCATGTGTACGGGACAGTGACACTAGCGGTTTCTATTACCGTTAATAGCGGCGCGTCGCACCTGCAGGGCAACCACCTTGCTTGAGCTGTTAGACGCAACCAACTACCAACGACCAACGACTTCCCAACGGTCAGCTCTAGGCCTTATAAGCCGTAGCTAGCCACGAGCCTAGGCACCCTCTGCTTTCGCGCTCAGCCCATCTAGGCTTCGCGCGAATGCAGTCTCGACTCTAGTAGTCGAGCTGGGTGTCAGTTTACCATCGTCCCATGCGCACTCGAGCGTCACGCGACACTTCCCCTCGTTTAGCTACGCAGTTCCGCAACATGCAGCCTGAGCAGTCTACATCCGCCGCAGCGGCCGACCCTCACGCTACCTCGATCGAACAACGCACATCCGAACATATCCGTACGGCAGTTTGAGCATCGGAACAACGGATTACCGAGCAGTTTTTGTGGGCTAAATAACGCTGCCTTACTCGCACAGCTCCAGCAGACGACAGTGACCCCAGCGACGGAAGGTGGTAAGGCGGCCCCTGAGCCACCTATCGATCTGCTTGACGACGAACCCGAACCCTCCGCGTCCGATTTCGTCGACTTCGCCTACTACGGCGAAGTCATCCCGGCCGGCCCCGAACGTCCCCCTCGCGACGTCGAGGAGCTACGTCTGTGGACACTAACAGACGACACCGCCCGCGCTCTAAGCGACAAGCGCACCCAGTCGGCTTATGACGAGTACCTACACATCGGTTGTTATGCCTTCTTCGACAGTTGCACCAACGCGGCAATTGGCGAGGCTCTGGACACGCTGTCGCACGGCCCACCTCTACCGGCAGAGCAGGCGGCAGCGATTGCCCTCATCAGAGCGGGTCATCGCACCCACACACAGCGACGGAGGGGGCCGCCGTACTCGATTGGGCTTCCTCCGCCTCACCAAGGGCGGAAAAACGGGGCTTCCTCCGCCTTACGCCAAGCGTTCGTCGACCGCACGCTGAAATTCAGCCTACACGCCGCAGCAAAGCCGCTGCCGGCGCCGCGTTCGCGAAGATCGCACCGGACAGGCCCCCATGCCCCGACGCCAGAGCCCGCAAGGCAGCCGACAAACGCAAGGCCGCGCCACCCCTGCCGCCAAGCCGACCGACCCGACCAAACCCCCGTCTAAGAAATGATGCTGCGGTCCGCCGCGCCGATTCCTGCTCCCCGACATCGCAAACCCTGAAACCCTTGTCCCCCTCGCCCCGCCTGTGGGTGTCTTTAGGCCAAATTGTAAGCAACATGACATCTTTGGCAAAACGTGCCCTAGGGTAAATGTGATATATGAGTAATTCACTACCCGTACCTGTACAGGTACAAAAGGGCGGAAAGACATGACTATATTTATGCGACGCAGGGGGGTACAGGTAGTGCTGACGGTGAGGCATGCCTTCCTGTTCCCCGGCCTTACGTTTTTCCCTCTATTTCTTCTGTTTGCTTTGTGGCCTCCGCTGGTTTTTCTTCTAAGAAACAAATTAGAATATAGAGTGGTTATACAATACAGGTACATCCGAACCCTCGGCTCGTAGCTCCAATCGCGGAATTCGGACAGAAAATTTTACGGACCCAAACCTGACAAGTCCGGGAGCGCTATCCATCCTGCCTCCTGTTTCCCTAAAAAGCGGACGAGCAGAACTGTCCACCACTGCCACCGAGCAGATGTGTCCAGTCACCTCACCAGTACTCTCTTTTTGGCTCCCCCCCCCCCCCCCCCCCCCCCCCCCACCCCCCCCCCCCCCCCCCCCCCCCCCCCCCCCCCCCCCCAGTCAAAGTATCGGTGGGTGAGGGGCTAGACCTAGCGAAAGGGCATGCGCGGGGTGCCGCCGTTCGAGCGGTTTGACCGGAACATCACTAGTAAGGCGGACGTATCCCGGATCTGGGATGGGGCGGGGCTAACGCGCCAGTATGGAAGCGAAGAACTGCATACACATAAATACATACTTACATGTTGCAGTATACTACTCTTGGATAGTATGACACCCATCCCTTCAGACCTTCGGTCCCAAGCCATCGAACCCCGCAGGTTGTGTAGTTCCCATAGGCAGTTGGCTATAGACCTGGCATTGTAGACCCAGCATTACTACACTTACCTTGAAATTAATATTACACAACCCAAGCCACAAGCCCTCATCATCACAGAACATGAAAAACCCATCACACACTGCTACAGACACTCTCATATTGACACACAGGCGCTGAGCCATGTGCACACACACTGCTACAGACACTCTCAAACCATCTCGCACACCAATATACACACACCCACGCACACACACACACACACACACACACACACACACACACACACACACACACACACACATACATGTAGTATGACAGCCACAAAGACAACTGTCTGATATGCGCTACCTTCCCGTCTGTCTTCCCTACCGCATGAGCAATAATAACTACTCTTCAGTAATTTAAAACGCAAAGACACATAGACGCAGATCAGCAGCAGCACTCAGCCATCATCCGCACTCATCCATCATCCGCACTCATCCAAACCGCACTCAATCTTTTATCTGCACACGATCATCCTTGCAGGCATCCTCATATACATCTGAAATACATATTGAAGCAGTCTGCTAAAATAACAGACACACACACACACACACACACACACACACACACACACACCATAGTATCAATTCAGACAGAACACTCACCTGCCCCTAGCTACAAAAAAAAATAAAAAAAATAAAGAGTTCATGAGAAGAGCGCGGAAGGGAGTCAGTGAAATGGATACGTCCTGTGTAATGCGAAGGTCAACGTGGGTGATTGAGCGTGTGTGGGTGAGTTAGATATGCACTGAGTGTATGTAAGATGTAAGATGGTGCGATGGTTGATGTCAATGCTTTGTAAGAGTTAGATAGTGTGCGTATATAGGGTTAAGCATGTACCCACTCCTACACACACATACACGACAACACACGTCACATATAGCCACTCTTAGCGTCACAGGTACTCGCCCCCGTAATTCATCATCAGTCCTATCATGTCTGAGGGACACTGTACCTGAGGCACATGAGCCGCAGCCACAGAGTCTCATCTAGGTAAATAGTCACCCTCTCCCACCAAGCAACGTGAATACTCTTTATCTGAAAACAAATCGCAAAGATCTATCAGAGTTTAAGATAGTCGGGTTGTAGAATAGACAAGTCATCCAACGCTACAGAATCCGAAGGAAGAAAGCTATGTTGCCTGCTTTGACTACTGTTTAAGCTAGACAGTAGTTGACGCAGCACATCGCGCATCTGAATTCAAATGGAAACCCTGGATTGCGTTATTCGCGTGTATGCTCATCTTGATGGTATAGATAACACAGTTATCCTCAGAACCGGCAGCGAGCATGAGAGATGCGGTGGAGAAACTCAGCGCGTTGTTGTTAGGTTTTAGCACGAGGAGATTGAAAGCATGGTGCTGCGAACGTGGTGCAGATCCTGTTGATGGGCCACGTTGACCCGCAGAATAAATGTCCGCTAGGTCTGCATTCCGTGACGTTATCCCTCATGACGGGAAACCTGAAGCCAAATACACCTAGGCAAAGTAAGACAACGATAGCACACCCTGATGCAGACCAGAAAACTCAGCTACACCCAGCCGGCATACATAAACAACAGCGCTCTCGCAGTTGTGGAAGGTTGTGATTGTTTGACAATATATACGCAGTTGCATCTGCCCTCCTTCTCCCCGACGACGACGGAGACTGTCAACGGCGGAAGCATGTATTGGTACGGTTAGCCTGGTCGGTAGAGGAAGGCAGTGTGGGACCAATCGAGGACGAAAGCGTGAAGGTGAACCAATGATAGAGCTACTCGCGGAGCGCCGCACTATGATGGCTGCAATTAAATGGTTTGATTACAAGATAGTTCATTTTGGACAATCTGCACTCGTGAAGCGCATACCCGTGGGTGTTCCCAAACACTGGAGGACGGGGGAGGATGCATTTGTATTTCTGGAGCCCAGGACTTAAAATGAATCGACGAAAGAGACAATCCATAGCCCTTTTATGCCGATCCCCGTCATAACTAAATTTTATGTAAATAATAGGTATCTTGACAAAATGTGTGTTGTAATCAAGAAAATACTGAAACATTACGCTTCTCCCCCGGGGGGTCGGGGACAGCCGGGCCAGTAAAAAACTTTTCTGACGATCAATCCGACCACTTGCTTGACGCTGTGACAAAGCTGGAGCGGTAATAGCAATGGGACATCATATACTCGTTATTACAAATTAATTTGTACGCAACCCCATGAGTAATACCAAGTACGCTCACAGTACGACACATTTACCGCACCACCTTGCCTATGTAAGGGGGAAGACAAGTGTCATCACGTTTCTGGGGCAATACAAAGAATGCGCATGGTCTGGATAAGATGATGACCTTCTGGTAACTCGTGGGGTAGTTGATACGGGGGTGAAAGGGCTTAGCGCTGTGTGTGTGTGTGTGTGTGTTGTTGTGAGGGGGTGAGTGTATATAGCTAATTATTGATTAACCGGTACTGAGAGTACTCGAGGGGTAGTGTTCGGAGTGCCCACTTGTTTCCACGGCGATCTACTCGGGGGGGCCACCCCCAGCTGCGGGTATTTTTCGGCCACGGTATGACTGGCTGACACGGCATGAGCGGTTGGAATACTTGGAATGGTACAGAAAGTGTTGAATATTTTCGCGATAAAGAAATTAGGGAATGGTGATTATTAATGAAATAAAACTCCAGGGGTGGCCAATTTTGTATTTTCACCGATACGGGGTACTGGCACTACCGCTATAGGTGATTAATCTGCGTCAAGCTGTGCAACAGGGCGGGCAGGGATACAGGGGGTTATCTTTTAATAGCGATGAGAGCGAAACAAGCGTTTATTACAAAAATAATCCGATACTACTCCGGGGGTGGTCCCAACACGGCGCATTATCCGATATTGCAGTCAATTGATGAGGCGCCATTTCATTTTTATGCCAGTAACTGCAGGTGGTCGGCATAGCGGATCGTTGGTAGTAACACTCAGGGGTTGGGGTCATCTATTTACTCTAGGGGTAGGAGATGGAACTCGTGGCCCTGAGGTTATCGCCGTTCAGATCAGACACTCCAGGGGTAGCATACTTGGTGAATTGCACGACTCCCGGCCGGCGTGCATGTTGATCAATGACTTGATACGGGATTGAGTGCGTGACGCGTACTACTGAGTGTGTGACATTTTTGGCATGCACAGGTCATTCTAGTGCGAATCGAAAATACTGTACTCCAGGGGTGGGGCTTGGCACTCATGCAAGCCGAGTGTGAAAGGGATTGGAACCCGTTTTCCGCTGCTGCTGCCTCTCAGCGTGAGAGACATGCAGCCAGACAGTGCGCGATGTCCCTGACACCGCTCATGACAGGCAAAAGGGTTGGCGCTGGCGTGGCGAAGAACCGATCAAGCCACTCCAGGGGTGGTGAGATTTGCGGTGATGATGGCTAGGAGTACAGCGATTGGACCACGGGTGGCATCCGGTGCGGACATGCGACCTCTTCCTCCCCTTATTCATGTAGGGCACCCACCGTGGCTGGATAGGCAATTATGTAGGGGTATCCGACACCATTCCTGCAACTCCAGGGGTGGGCAATCATCCCGCACGTGGGGAGAGCAGCAGCCGAGCAGTGGCGACAAAGGCAGCAACGTTGAGACATGCTTCCCGTCCTAGTTGATTCGTAAGTGAACTGCAGAGTGAAAGGGGCATGTGCAGTGTGGATGGGAGAAAACGTATGCCCGTTTATCAAACTCCAGGGGTGTTGCGTACTGAGCATATGTTCCGAATTAGCATATGTTCTGAACTTGTATGGCATTATGGCAATGGCATGCACAAATCCGTCGTTATGTCCAACGCCCGGATACAGGGCGATTTCAAGCGATGGACTGGATAGGTGAAGATAGGGTATGGGGCTTTGACTCCGAAGACTGTATTAGCACATATTAGCGGCAAGGTGTAGATAATGGCCGCTAGGCTTCGCGACGGCCGCCAAGCACCCCCCCCCCATCCGGGCGTGAGGGCGCTCGATGTCAGAATATTGCCAGCGACGCAGACAAGGCAACAAGATACAGGCACTGTTGATAGTACATTAATTGCGGCACTCAGCAGATGGGAAGGCCCACAGCCGCAAAGGGACAGCAACAGTGGCGCGAAGGAAAGTCTGCCATAGCGCGGCGGAGGGGGTCACGGGGATGCGAGGGACCAGGCGTCCCCTCGACGGAAGCGCGTCACTATGGAGGTCGAGGAATTACCACCGCGGCACTCCAGGGGTGGTACGTTGGGCGTGGCATTCATTTGCGATACTCGAACAGCGACGTCACTAACTAGATATCGACTCCAACATTGTATATCATATAACATGAGCTATGAAGCGCTTGCAGTCGTCGGACTCCGCACATGAAAATGACATGGCACTGTAAACGTACTCCCATACCTGGGTAGATTCGATTCGTGGTACTTAGGGAAGCGTTAGGTGGCGATTGTGTGGCGACTACTATTACATTGCAGTATAGATTACTGCAGGACTCGCACGTATCGCTACTAGTCGTATTCCGTAGATTCCGAGGAAATGTACACCCACAGATGCATAGTCATTACAGTAGTCCCATTACAGTAGTAGCGTGCTTCTTAGTGTGATTAACTTAGCGACACGACGCGCCTGAACACGCTCGCCCGAGGCGACAGTCAGCACGTCACATGAGACGAGCTTCCGAGGGTCGCATGATGCTTCAAGACTGAGGGCGAACTAGGCTGGGCTACTTAAGCCAGCGCAGTGGGGAGACAAGTAATTTCAGGAGACAAGCAATTTCATATTATTATTTACATTCAGCTACATTGCAAACCGTTACGCTCCCGCACAGTATATCTGCGTTGGCCGGGATGAATTGTTACGCAGTTTGATATCTAAGTAAGCAAACTGTCACAATTGGTTGTGTGCTGACAACTGTTTGTAGGCAGTGCCAACACCTGCTGCGTTGGGTTCCAGCGCCATCCCAGACGTCTGTGAATGTTGGTTCACTAATCACCTGTGGGCCTGCTGGCCTTATTGCTTAGCCGAATGCGGCTGAGCCCCCTTCAGTCCAATAGTGGAAGCGCTATGGAATATGTGATCATATGCGTTATAGCCCCCATTTGCATTTTGGCTCTCCGTTGTTGGCAGCTGTCCCACAGTGAAAGCACCCGGTACACCATGCTGGATGGGTAAAACGTAAAAATCTCGGGGCGACCGTCCAGCCGATACCCAAATGTACCCCCACACCCCAAAGAAAGCGACGGGTATCCGATATCTGGACGGGTATCTAAAAAACGGGTGGCGCGGAAGCGATAAATATCATTGGGTATTTTTTTACACTCCAGGGCCCGGCGCCCGGCACACTCCAGGGCCCGACTGGGACCGGTACAGGTACTTAGCCGTGGGCCGATAAAAATTGTACCGCAACCCCAGGAGTATTTATCGGTACGTCCGCAGTACTGTACCTTTACCGCACCCCGATGTATATATGAAGGGGGGGTGAAAGTCCTCCATTCCGATCCAACGAAATGGTAGCTGACGGGCTTAGGCCTGGCGCGGCTCCCTTGGGAGCGGTTATTGGGTCCATTAATTAGTCCTAGATTAATTATCTGACCCTCTAACTATCATTGTAATTGGTGAGTGACAGTCAAGCTTGGCGGGTTGAAGACGTCCACTTCCCAGTGGTTGGCTCCCCATCCCCACAGCCTGTGTCAATGATTTCGCCTCGTGAGCAATCGCGGGATGTCGAATATGGCGGCTTTAGACCTGGTCTAATAGTCCGTCAAAA
>JAPMLY010000537.1:105000-192619 GCA_026401115.1 Tetraselmis chui
TGCAAGTAGCACAAAAATCGTGACGGTGTATTTTGAGAAAGCGTCTTCCTTGCCAATCCTCAAGTCAACATTGACCAGGAAAACTCATTTCCGTACGCGTCTGCTTCAACAACAGTGAATAGCCCGGCTCGAGACAGGCACCCACAAACGGCCAGGCAAGCGATCCGTGAGGACCTTTGCCCGAAGTCAAACTTCCATTTCAAATGGCGTATTTTAATTTCACTACCGGCTATGAGATTATTATAATGACGGTCCGGACTGTAATGCATTCAATTTGCAATTTTCGGTCATGTGCTACAATAAGAATTGGATTGAAATAATACCGAAATGTCCCCACAATAGTGGATATAGCTCGACGACACAGACCCTGTGCGTGTGATGGACCCAACACTCAATTCTTGATAATTATACGCACATGGAGATTCCTTATTCTTAATGCTTGGGTTAACGCACATATGATCCCGTTATGAATAGGACGGTATTACAGATATGCGAATTACTTTATATCGAAAAAGCATACTACTCATTCACTTGCATGCTACTGCAAACCACGCACAAGTTCGGATACTTGTATCTTTCTGTTGGTGATGCATAGTTCTGGAGTTAGGATTGCGAAATTACAAAAGCTCTGTGATATTTCCCTACTACCTAGCTAGGTACGTCGAAGCATTGTCATGAAACCAAACAAAGTCACGATGCCATGCGCACGCCGTTCATCCAAACCATTATTATACTGTCCTCGTTTCGATAATGATAAAATACAATTCGGGATTGAGGAAGACAAGACGAAACTTTTGAGGAAGACATCGAAGAATTGACACATGATCGGACAATATAACAGGCATATGGGTGTGCGATTTTTTAGATAGTTAGACAAACGAAACAACAATGGTGGAATCAGCCCATTAGTAGGATATATAGATTGATTGCCAATCAATAGAAAATATTCTGTATATTGCATATCATATGCAAAAGCAGTGGAAACCACCAATGAAGAAGAGGAAAAAAAGACTCCAAAGGCCTAAGCTCGAGGAAAAAGGAGGCATGCCACAACATCGGCACTGGCCTCATGCAAAGCAACGCGAAGATAGGAACCCAAAGTACCATGAAGAGGAGTAGAAAGACGTTGCAAGAATTCTCGCTGCACATTCCCCAAAACCATCGAAAGGGAGCATAAGTAGATCGACGAACAAAATGTTGCATGCGGACATACTATCGTCAAAACGCAATGAACGAGAGTTAGCGGCACCCATGCCATGGAAATGTCCGATATGAAATTCATGGAAATATCCACATCTCATACATATTATTGAACAAGCACTGACAAAAGGGTTACTACACCATGACTTGCTTATTGCAAGGCTTATACTCGATGTATCATAGGATGTCAGTGCATGTACACGTACTCATACATATTGTTGTGCGCACAGGTTATTCATTAAGGCGGCAGCATGCGTGCTCCAAAACAATTCTCCTTATTCCCTCATCGCGTTGTAACATTCGCTACTAGGCATCCTGCGCACGCGCAATTAAATAGGCACCGCGAGGTGGTTGGGCGACCCCTCGCCGACCGTGCTCCGATGATAGGTTATGGGCCCTCCTAGCCTTACGGACACTCACACGCCTCCGGTAAGCGCACGTCAAGTGCCAAGAGCACTAGCGGTAAGTTCTAGCTTCAATAGCGTAAGCACCACGGCCGGCAAGACGCCGCCTCCGGCGCCGCTATCGCGGGGCATCAACAACCCCAACGGCCAAGGGAATACGCGTTCACCGTCGCTCGTAAGCGGCCGTCATCTGAACCGTAGTGACCACCAAAACGACACACCCAAACTGATTAGCACTCGCACACACGATGATGGCCCACTCGCCCGAGTCACTACCATCACCATGGCCGGTACAACAACGCCGCCGCCCACGGGGGTAGTCAACCCCAACTTCATCCAAGCGGCCACTAGTCCAACGACGCTCAAAAATAGCGACCACAGTAGCAGTCGCTCAACATCATTCCAACGGTCACGTACCGCAGAACGTTGACCCCATAGTAGCAGCGGCCACACCTCATTCGTTGGCCACTAGTCAAGCGGCCACTCACACGGCGATGACCCCCATCCCATGAGCGGCCATGCAACAAAATCGCTCGCCACCGGTCAAGCGGTCACGCGAGAGACGATGACCCCCTCAACAACAAACACACATACGCCGCCCTCACACATTGTCTCTGTCGCACATACGTCGCTCACACAGTCAATAGCGGCCACACATGCGTCGCTCACCAGCACATAAGCGGTCGCCCGCACGGCGGTGACCCCATCAATAGGAGCGACCATCCCCACGCAGCTCACAACAGCCATAACGGTCTTCCACACGCCAAAGACCCTCACATAAGCAATGCCCCACCACTCGCTAGAGACTACTCTACCAGCAAACACATGGATAGACCTCTACCGAGCATAAGTTTACGGTCAATGATCTAGAGGGGCTATTATGGCATATCAATGCCCGTACATGTATTCCTACATCGTGTGGTGCGCATTAAATAGATATACACGCGGCAACTTGGCAACTTGCTTGCTGCCGCTTACTTTTTCTAATTCCCTCAACATCATGTAACTATCGCTAGCATGCATCCCGCACGCGCAACATTAGGCGCCCCCTCCCTGACCGTGCTCCGATAATACGATGACTTACAATGTAGCGTTATCGGTACCCCGGTACCCGCGGTATACGCTATACCTCATGCTGCCTCCTATCGAATTTCGATGACCTAGCCCCCATATGTTTGCGCGAAGGGAGACGTGGCTATACCGCACGGAAAGATTTGGAGGTATACCTCCGGACCTACATATAGCCATTATGATATACGGTAGCATAGCTGAAATCATGAAATCCAAACGGACTAATACCGGACAAGCCATGGAGCGCCGTCCCCTTTTTTCGCTATCGCGACAGCATATCTGGCCACCGTTTGCGTGTCCATTCCCCTAGCGAGTTGTTCCCGGGCTATGTTGCACGCCCCCCCCCCCCCCCCCCTAACCCCCCCCCGCGTAGTGACTACAATCAAAGCATGGGTGTGAAGCGGTTAGATCTAGCGAAAGGGCATGTGGGGCGCCGCCGGAGCGGAACCGAACTTCGCCCTTTGACCGGAATACTACGAAGGGGCACGTTTCACGTCCACACGCTTTGACTCGATTATTTTCTTAAAGAACAATAAGCGATTGGTCTTTTCCCCGAGTAGCATGGTTTCAAGTTTCAAGCAACCGTCCATGCGGACAAAGCGATGAGACACGATATTTATGTATTGGGCGGGTGACATGGTCAAGACGAGTGGGTAAGATGAGTTGTGACATATTGCCTTTAAATTAGTACTTTATAATGTCATGGTATTTACCGCAAGTCATCGAAACCTCTCAGTCTCCGACATAGCCTTGTATCACCGAAGCGGAATTACCGCGCGGGCTCTGCGGTATATAGCTATGCCGTAAACTATGGCATGGCGTAAGTCATCGAGTATCATCCTAATCCATACGAACGCTACTACTCGCTACAGCCGGACACAATCGTTTTATTTCAGTCGATTATGAACCTTATGTACACCGTCATTTCAAAGGAAAATGACTGAAATAGACCAAAGTAATCCGCATTTGAGACTTCCTAAATTGATAATTATGATGACAATGCGTAGAATGATCCGGGATTCCGGGGGGGATGCGCAAATCTGCCCACAAGTTACACCCTCGCCTCCAAGTGGTGTCGTTTGTTGCTGTGTAGCCGTGCCGGGTTTGGCAAGGTAGGGGGATGCGAGGGGTGCCGGCACGTGCGACCCGCACGACCACCGACTATCGGGAACCATTATTAAAGCAATGTAAGGAGGGTTGTCTTTACAATGTATGCACCGACTAGCGCCGACATCTCCGGTTCGACTCGTCTGATTTCTTATTTTGCTGCCCAATACCCTTATAATATACTATCACGATGAGGAGGCGAGGGGCGTGTATTTGGAAAGTTGGACGAGGTGCGTATGTACGGGCGTATTTCAGTGGGAGGGGGGCGTTGGAGCTATTGTCGGGAATCCGAGAAACATCGCCAAGGAAGGGCGCTTGCTAGCCGTCGAGGTGCGTTACTGACGTCGATCCGTTTTGGGGGAGAGGAGCTAATCGACATGAGCACTTGAGGATCGCCGCGAACGGAGAAGTGGTACGCGTGCTTCATGTTGGCGGCGATCCTCAAGACTTGCCGCCGCAAAAAAAAACCACGTAGGGTGGTTTTTGTTGGAAGAAAAAAATAGCCGTGTCCACCGCCCCCGGAGACATTTGTCTTTAAGGATGTTGGACCCTAATAGAGGTGGCCGTGGAGCTATATATGGAGCTAAGAGTTGTTAGTAGCGCGGGGGCAAGAGCATTGACCGCCTTCTATTTCCTATATATTTGTGTCGGTAGGTCCCGCCCCACGCACGCCCCGCGCCACTTGTCCCCGAGGTAATGGGGGTTCACGCCCGCTGAATCACCGCGATAAAATGAGCTACACGGGCATGGTCCAGAGCGACACAACATATGGACATACCGATGATTGAATACCACATGTACCCCCCCCCGGGACACACACACACCTCTAGTATGAGATCTAGGCCGTGAGGGTACATTTAAGGCTAGCAAACGTACGGCCTCGCTCGACGGCTCATGATCGACCTTGGTCGGTTAGCTCGCCGTAGCTGTGGCGACCATACCACATATTATGCATGCATTATTTCCCTGTGTGAGGTGATATCTCTTTTGGGTCAGCATATTACAATACGGTTCTCGTGCAATGGCACGTAATGCACTCACACGAGCATCGCCTAGCCGGGAGCATGATCGATGATGAGTTTGAGGTTTGTTTTGAACTTCTACTACTCTCAGTCGTGCTTGCAAAACGCCGCATGTAGAGGGTGCCAGTGCGGGCTTACCTGTCAGTCCCATATTTCGGGGGCGCGGCAAACTAGATAAAATAATGATCATGAGGTGATATTGCGTACTGATTTTATACCGTTAAATACCGTTACGGACGCTTTTGAAATCATTTTCGCTAGGCGGTTTTATTTGAAGTTTTTTTTCATCGGAAGTTTTCTAATTTCTTTTGCAAATTTTAAAATGAAAGATTATTATATAGCTAAAGGTACCGGGTACACGTACAGTTTTACATAAAATTGTTATATAGTATATTGTCAGCTTCCGTATTTCGTCGGAAGTACCGGTACGGGTAGCGACTGATCCTCATCCTAAATATAATAAATCCTAACACTCATCTCATCGAAGTTGCTGAGGATGGTTTGATTTACGACCTGCAATGCTAGCTCCGAGTTCCGACGCTGCACGGCGCGCCAACATATGCTGGAGCAGTCGGCGGAAACACTAGAGCAGGTCGCCGGACTTGCCAGAAAATTACTCCCGTCCCGCCACACCAGATGTATCTTTTCTAGCACATCTTATTTCGGCACTTTATGGTGTCAGCTGCAAGTGCTCAAAGCCCCAGGTACACCTGCTAACGACTTGCGCGCACTGAATCTGCTTCGTAGACACATCCGTCGCGGTAACAGTCCCTCCGCCGGTGAGACAAAACAACCCATCGTACCTCAGGTTCGTAACATGGTGCGCCGTCAGCTTGTGCTCCTTCTGGTCCCATGGGCGCTATGTACTCTCACCGCTATTTTTGGGCAGTCGCCGGATGTCCCGAATCTCAAACGCCCGCCAGCCAACTGCACGCACGAGTCACCGGCGCTCAATTGCACCCAGTTTCCCACCGGAAAGTCCGTGGTGACCGCTTGCGTTGCCGAGTTTGCGGCGCCGTTTGTTTTCCGAAAGAAATTGACCAGAACCGGCCAAGGCGACGGGTTTGAGTATCATACTCTGACAGACTTTGTGAATGATTTCGAAGGCTACGACGTCTACGTGCTGCGCGCCATATCTGCGTAAGCCCAAATATCTATTTCACAGTCAGTAGAACGCAACTTCACAAGTCGCACGCGTACGCAAGTTGCATGTGCCACAGGAAACAAATGCGCCTTTGATTACGTTTCCACAGGCGCGAGGTCAGCTGGACTGATTTACTGCCTTGTTGTTATTAACCTATAGGATGAAGTTTGGCGACGTCGAGGTCATTGTGAGAGTACTGCCCACATTTCCAGCAGCCCTGTACGAAGTGCGGAAGGGGAGGTGCGACTTCGGGCTATCTTCTTTCACGGTAACCGAACAACGGAGGCAGTGTGAGGTCTGTCTAGAACCCGTGGAGGGCGAACCGCTCACCAACGACTTCGCCTGCTGCCTCGACTTCACCGCGCCCTATTTTACGTATGGCAGCCGCCTTTGTCGTGAACATTTGTTTTGCCCTGAGCTATCTTTATCTACATTACGGATTGTTTCCTGCTGCTGCAGCTATATTGAAAAATAATATGAAAATCCTCGAGAAAAAACAGCCACAGGCGGGCGCATTCGGATATTAATTTCAGCGCGGTTGGCTGTACAGGGACGGGATTACTGTCTTAACCAAGTACGCGTCCGAAAGCACAGCCCAAGCGCTGGCCCAGCGCTTTTGGAGCCCCGCCACCGTTCAGGCCATGTGCATACTGTCTGTCTTCCTTATTGTTTCCGGCCACCTGGTATGGTTCGTGGAGCGGAAGAAGAACAGGGCGCAGTTCCAGAGCTCGTACCTGGACGGAGTGGACAACGGAATCTGGTGGTCCTTCGTCACAATGACAACAGGTACGAGGAAACGAAAATTGAAATTAGAATATATTCAATTAAATTGTTTGCTTATATTATTCATCCGGGTAAAAACAAGCAAAATATGCAAGACCCGTACAATCTTAGCCAAGCATGATGACCGCGACGCCTGCGCGCAGTTGGCTACGGCGACAAGGTACCCATAACCATAGCAGGTCGCATTATGGCCTGTATATGGATGATTACCGGCATTGTCATGTTCGGCATATTCAACGGCGCTGTCATTTCTGTGATGGCGCAAACCTCGTCGGGTGAGCCTGTCAACCTCAGCGGCCCCTCCGATTCTCGACTGGCCGACTCCCGCCTCTGCACTACCTCGGGATCCTTTGAAGAATACGTGCGAGCAAATGGACTGCGCGACAACAGCATTCTTATGGACACATTACAGGAATGCCTGGAGCTCCTGCTCGATGGCGAGGTGAGGCATTCAGTTATTGCGCCTCTGTTGCACCGAAGTCATATAGCTGCTGTCACGCGTATTTCTGTCGGCGCCAAGCAAATCAGGCGCGGAATATGTAAACCGTCGTAATTACGTACCATTTGTGTAAAAAGTCGGATCACTTTGGCTGTAAAAAGTCTTGATAAAGGTACGGGTTAAAGTCAATGACGGTCGCCCGTTCCTTTTAATTCTTTTGTCGCAGGTTGGCTCTGTGCTTTACGACAGACTTCCCTTGCTGGAGGCGATCGACACGCGGCGCGACTCGGCCGCCAACTTGCTGCTACGAAAGGTTTCACCCGGGGTTGAGGTGGGTAAGTCTTTTCAAAGGGCTCGCTTCGCCGCAGCGCTACCTGTCAACGGCACATACAACGGCGAAGTGGCGGACGCGATTGAGAGGTTGAACGCGGGCGAGGTCGTTTACAGTCCGACACATGGCATGACGTTCGGCTTCTCGATGGAGGACAACGCGCTGCGCTGGACGGACTTCAATGAGGAGCTTGAAAAGACGAAGCAGATGGCGGGTCAACAGTCCGACAGCGACTGGAGGGCGACCACAACGTGGATATACTGTTCCATCGCTTTGACAGTGACGTACATCTGTGTCCAGGTTTGTGCTTTCAGTCTGTCCGGCGCCTCTGTCATTTTAATTTCTTTGCCCACTGGGCCACTCAGCCGTCGGTTTTGGTCACAGGTTTCTTAACAGTGAGCTGTTCGAAAGCGCGTGAGCTCTCCTCAGCTTAAAAGCCCTCTGACGACGTGTGCCGCTCTGCGCAGTTTGGCGGGCTATGGGTTCGTCGTTATCGACGCTACGCTGAGTTACGGCGACGGTCGCTCCGGAAGAGCCGAGTCAGCCTGTCGATGGTGCCCTATAAAGAGGACCCGTCGTCTTCTGGTATGGATGACGACATGACTGGACGAATCATCGAGCAGGCTGGCCTCAATCTTCCTCGGACCGAGCCCATTATCCCGGGCGACGGCGCCGGAGTTGTGCGTACTATGGGCACTGCGGCCTATGGGCGAGAGGACGTGAAACCAGACAAACGGCACCAGCGTCGCAGGTGGCGTCACCCGCTCATTCAAGTGGACCCCATCAGGAAACGAGTAACCAGGATTGCCGACAGGAGCCTCGACAACCGCGAAGCGGTATCTCAGCAACATCACGATAACACGCCAGTGCCGAGTCGCGCCGAACCAATGCCAGCGCGGCCTCGCTACTTGATGACACTTCGGAGTAGGGAACCTGAAGACGACCATGCGGGTCGTGATGATTACCCTGACTCGTCAGCCGAGAACTCTATCGAACCAGGGCTTGCTACGCCTCCCGTGTCTACCGCGAGTCCAGCCTGGGAGACATCGGGAGTTGAGCTAAAAGTCACCACCCGCGTGGGAGGCACCCACAAGACGACAGACGCCGCCTGTATGCAAGAACTGCCGGAAAGCGCGGCCGTATTTTCCCTCTCGTCTTCTCCTCTACCGATCCGTCAGCCTTGCTCACCTTCTTAGCGTCAATTCGTTCATCGGGCGCAAAAAAAAACACAAACCCAGGGCCTGCAGCGCAGTGAAGACCGCCGGAATGCACATATCACAGTGTCTCTGCTCCCAAGTGGTCGGCTGATTTCAGGCGGGGGTTCTACTCCGCGGATTAAACATGACGCAAGGCTGTACTGCAAAACGTGAACGGCATAAGCGTGGACACGATCAGCAGTGTGCCGCAAGGCGGATCTCAATCGATGTAATGGCTTTTAAAATCGAAGATAGTCGTGTGCATTTTCCTGCTGATCTAATCTACTTTCCTCCCAGTACAGAAGAGATGGGCAGCATTTCTTACAATCTTTGGCACCTGGAAAATACTCCGTAGGCACCCCAGCGCGTAGGTGTGTGGGTGCTCATGTGTATGCGAATGAGGGGTGGATGGTGTGTGTGTGTGTGTGTGTGTGTGTGTGTGTGTATGTTTGTGTGTTTGTGTATGAGTGTGTGTGCGAGTGTCTGTATGTGTGTGTGTGTTTGTGTATGCCGCGCCCTCTCCCCTCCTTTTTCTCAACTCACAGACACACACACACACACACACCTATACACACACACCAATGCACACAAAGAAACACACACACACACACACACACACAAACACATACCAATACACACAAAGAAACACACACGCAGACACACACACACACACATACATACACACACACACACACACACACACACACACACACACACACACACACACACACACAGTCTAAAAGAATAAGAGCAAAATTCAAAACCCTAAATTTAAACCGTAAGATTGTTCCGCCTAGTTTCTCACCTGAAATGGCACTCGCGCTATGGTTTTGCCCATTCACATTACATTGAACCGTGAACTTCATTGAATTGATATCCTTATGTATCGCGCATAACAAAAAATGGCACGTAAGAAATTGAAATTCAGCGGGTTTATACATCACCATTATTCAGTTGGTCGGATAATGTGAGATCATTCGCACAAAGGTTCGACTTGTTTTGATCGCTCCGTAGACAAGTTTTCGGCCTTCACAGCAAGGCTTAACATATGTTCCCCTTCTCTCCCCCAAACGCTGAAAACTGAGATTGTCCATTTCTACATACATTACAAGCGACGGGCTTCTGTTCTGCTTGATTCGCTACTACTTCAATGTTATTTGCCTTACCCTTCCCTCAATAATTCGTAGTCAAATGGTACATTTGCTTGACAAGTTTGGTAAATTTGACAACCATTCAACTGTGGTTATTGCGCGCGTCCGCGCGCCAAATGCTGAAGGGCACACTCGGTAAGTGGCAACAGCCGAGCGATCCGCCATCGATGAGCGACTGCCCCACCGTTCTCAACCCAGCCCAACACGACACGACCGACACCCAACCGCGGTAGATTGCCATGCAACTAGCCACATGAACGATGCGGTGACCCTGAAGTGGAACAGCCGCTCGGTTGGTGCGGGTTTTAGGAT
The DNA here is from genome assembly GCA_026401115.1 of Tetraselmis chui. NCBI lineage: Eukaryota > Viridiplantae > Chlorophyta > Chlorodendrophyceae > Chlorodendrales > Chlorodendraceae > Tetraselmis > Tetraselmis chui. Next base: position 115,161 of record JAPMLY010000537.1, read on the forward strand.
AATTAGGGCTTTAAACCTATAGTCATGAAACCTACGCACCTCGCCTCAGATACAAAGGCAACATCTACAAAGAACATGCACTTGAGACAAGCCGTGCGTCGGCTGTTACTCGCACTCTCCGCTCTGACCGGCATGGTGATGGGCAAGATAGTTGTGATAATGTCACCCTTCCCCTTCTTTAGGTGGCCATGCTTCAAAAGGCTTCCTTTCCCTTGATCCCTTTATGTAGTTGATGCTCCTGCAATTCTTCGTCGCAATGGACTCCAAAAAGCACGGTTACTTGTGTAATTTCATGTGGCAAATTTGAAGTTGCGTGTGCATTGCGTTCTACTAAAGTCCTCAATTTAGTTCATTTATTTCAGCTGATGAGACTGCCCTTGGATGACTGACCCAATCCACTCAGTCGGCCGCGAGCGTTAATTGATGCATGTACAGCATTTGCACTCAGTGAAGACTCACTGGGCGGTGAAAGAGAGCGAGAATTCGATTGAATATGCGCATAGATTGCAGCGGGGCGCGCTGGGGGCCGCGAAATGCAGTCCTCTTGCAGGAAATAATCCCTCTTATCAATTGTGTTCATCCCTTTTAATGATGGCTGAGTGGGTTTCAGGGGGGGGTTGGACGAAGGCGGGTCGCCTCGTCGATTGGGTGTCATATGAATCGCCGAGGCGCTATCCTGATTGTCATGTGTAAATAATCGTTGTCCCAATGAGTGTCCCAATGCGTGGGGGGTCATCGTTAGCGCCTATCGTAGCGTTTGGCTGTTTCCGAGGCGACGACATGCCTTGGCAGTTGCAACATTGTTAACAGTTGCCTTTCGCCAATCTGTCAACAAACAAAGCAGGTGAGAGATCGACATGTTTAAAAACTTTATTACATAATATGCGATTCGCACAATTGGATTTGTTTTAGACAGTCGTAAATCACTGTCGGCGGAGCAGCGACGAGCTCCGTCGAGGCCAATTATCGCTAGGGACGGGGTGTGGCAAGACTTTACATCCGCGGCCTGTTAATGAAAGTAGCGATGCCGAAGGACGTGAATTTTGAATTGGAAACGTTTGGATGGGCTGGTCGCGCCGCCAGCAACGCCTCGCATCGCTTCAACGCCGCTTCCACGCATTGGCAGCAAAATACACAGCGTGCCGTAACGACGGCGAGGCCGTGGCCATCCACGCTCTCGCGCGTAGCCACTTTCGCGCACACAGAAGCAGCAGGAAGCCACCTCGCCTCGCATCAGTTTGCGCCCGTGCACGTCGCCGCTACCCTCACACCACGATTCGCGCTTCCGGGCAAATATGTAGGCGCGGCTTCGAGCCCCGCATTTTTGGCGCTAGCGAAAATCTTCCCCTACTCTTTCGTCGCCCACGACGTCAGCGTCCCGAGACACGGGCACTTACGAAATGGCCGCGGTGGATAATAGAGGGTGTCGTCAGGGGGGGGGCGCGCTTTAAACGGGGTGCACAGATCGCGAGCTTCTCGCGTGGATTACTTTCCCGAGCTCCGCCATGTTCTCCGTCACCTCCTGCACATCCTCCTCTACCTCCACCCCCCAGCCCACGCGCGTCGCGGCGGATTCGCACATCGCATGGGTGCGCGACTGAGACGGGGAGACAACGTGGGCACTGCTGTCTTGCGCGCTGGGGATGGTCGTCAAGCGCGGCAGACCGTTGTCGGCGGACCCCTCAGTATGCGAGGACGGCCTGCTCATGTCGTGACTCATGTGAGAGAGCCGTTGGATGGGGCCGAAAATCTTCGAGGCCAGCCCCTCTCTGCCGGAGGGGTGGCTGTGGTGGCGCAAGTTGACCGACGCCCGTCGGACGAAGGACATGTCCGCCCTCATCTTGGCCACCGCCGCATGCAGCCCTGACCGCTCCAGCACCTTCTCCGTGATCCCCTCCGCCACGTCCGGCTCCACGTGCTCCTCCTTGTAAGGCACCATCCGCAAGCTCACCTGACTCCCCTCATCCGGCCGCATGCTTTGCCGGAGCATTCGATATCGCCTCAGCCGACGCACCCACAAGCCTCCAAACTACACCAGATGCAGAGCAACACAGCATCTCACTCATCACCAAAAACACACACATACATGATACAGAAACGCGATGTTATGTGGTACATATGCTTGACAGATTACGAGAATCAAGTAAAATTTCTCCCCCCCCTCCCTTACCCCCCCACACACACCCACACACGTATTCACTGACCCACTCAACCTAAACACATTCACACCCACGTTCAAGACGCACATTCCCCAGGCCATTACAACGCGTGCGCTCGTGTGTGTGTGCTTGTGTGTGTGTTTATGTTCAGTCTCAACTGAACGTGGCATGAGGACATGAGAGAGCGCACGCGCGCGCGTCTTTGTGGGTTAAGGGTGAGAGGAGGCGGACCATAGGTGTATGGGACATTGAGACACGGACACATACGCACCACCACATATGACAACCCCCCCCCCTCCCCGCCTCCCTTTCCCTCCCAATCACGCACTTTTATGAATTACTCGTACATCAGAAACGCACCAGCTGACACACTCTCTCGCTCTCTCTCTCTCTCTCTCTCTCTCTCTCTCTCTCTCTCTCACACACACACACACACTCCATTGACGATGATGCAAGCCACAGCAAAGAGGCCGCTAGTTACTCATTGAAGGAGACACACCTGGATGCAGATGTAGAGGAGCGTGACGGCAGTGGAGACGGCAACCCACGCGCTAGTAGCCCTCCATTCATTTCGCGACACGGAACCCTTCATTTGAGTTGTGGCGTCGAGCTCAGTGTTGAAGTCCGTCCACCGCATTGCGTTGTCCCTCATCGTGAACCCGAACTTCATCGCCGCCCCCAGAGCGTATACCGCCTCGCCAACGTTGAGGCGCGATATTGCATCGGCCAGCGCTGCGTTGTGGGTGCCGTTAATGGGCATCGCCGCCGCAAACTGGACCAACTGGAACGACTTGCCCACCTCCACGCCGGGGCTGACTTTTTGCAGCTGCCGAACCGCGGGCGTGTCGCGCCGCGTGTCTATCGCCTCCAACAGCGGCAGTCTGTCGTAAAACACGGAGTCCACCTGCACCGGCACCCAGCGCCAGCTTAGCAACGATCACATAAGTAAGCATGTATACGGGAACGGCGCAGATAGAATGGAATTTCATGCGGAGGAAAGCGGCGACGTGTCTACATATCCGCGGGAGCGTGTAAGCCTGTGTAGTGTGATCCACAGGTTGATCCCGACATATGGCTACCATTATCCAAAGAAGCGTCGTAACTCGAAGACTGACAGCCGTACCTCTTCTGCGACCAGCAGATCGAAGCACTCTTGTAGCGACTGCGCAAAGATACTGACGCCGCCTAAGCCGTGCGCGCTCACGTACTCCTCAAAGGATCCGGAGGTGGTGCAGACGCGGGAGTCGGCGAGGCGCGCGTCCTCGGGGCCGCTCAGGTTGACGGCCTCCGAAGAAGCGCTCATCACCGAGATTATGACGCCGTTGAAGATACCGAACATGAAGACCCCCGTGATCATCCAAACGCAGGCGATGATGCGGCCTGGAATGGTGATGGGCACCTTGTCGCCGTAGCCGACTGCGAAAAAGCAATTGTTCACAGCACGGGCATCTTAAGTATTCGTGCGGAGTCACATGCAGCCCGCCCAGCAGCCAATATCCCTCACAAAACCTCTCCGGCGCGTAGGCGTTCAATTCCCACCTGTGGTCATAGTCACGAAGGACCACCAGATTCCGTTGTCCACTCCGTCCAAGTACGAGCTCTGGAACTGCGCCCTGTTCTTCTTTCGCTCAACAAACCACACCAGGTGGCCGGAGATGATGAGGAAGACGGTGAGGATACACACGGCCTGCAATATGGAGGGCGTCCAGAAACTCGCCACCAATGCCGTCATGGTGTCCTCAACTGAATATCGAGACATCATAGTCATGCCGTCCCTGCATACCGCACCGCAGTGTGCAGTCAGCAAGAGTGTACGCGAAGTGGGGACGCCCCAAAAATGACAAAATAATACAAAATAATTAATCGCAAATAGCAAACAGAGGATTGGAAAGCGATCCCGAGCCAGGATATCTGAGCCAATAAGGGCGCACGTGAAATAGGAATCTGAAAACTCGAGACAGCAGGCAAAGTCATTGTTAATCTCCTGCCCCTCGTCTGGCTCTGCGCACGCCTCGCTACACTGCCGCCGGTGCTGAGTCACGGTGAAGGATGACACCCCCACGTCGCAGCGCTTCTTACGAACCGCGTACAGCGCCGCCGGGAAAGAGGGGAGGACCCTCACTTTAAAGTCTGCTTCAGGAAACTTCATCCTGCAAGTGACATATACTACACAGTGGTTATCTCGTACAGGAGCACTCAAAAATAAATGTCGCATAGGCTGGTTTGGTGCCTAAGAGCAGGATCTACAGCACGGATATGTCGTAGCGCCATGTGTGCAAGAAAAGGTGGTGACCAGGTGCTGATGACGTGATGTGAAGAGGCGCTTACGAAGCGATGGCAGCCAACATGTCCACATCGTGGCCCTGAAACTGTTCAAGAAAATCCGATAGAGGGAGAACATCTTGGCCGTTGCTGACACCGCTGGATGAGGGTTGCTTGCGGGACACGAAAGGAGCCGCAAACTCGGCCACGCACGCAGTTACTACCATTAGCTGAGATGGGGATAACTCCGCTGCTGAACCCCCGTCCAAGTCGCACTCGCCCTCGTCCGCGCAGCTGGCTGTACGATCACTTTCTGGGGATTCATTGCGTTGTGCTCGCGTGATGGAAAATGCTGGGAAAGCAAACGCCACCAGAAGCAGCAAGGAAGTGGCGCGGCGGGCCATGACGGCCGGAGGGAGGTTTCTGTGGTAATGGGTACAAGTCTCAAACCAAATATACTACCGACGTAGTACAGAAATCAGCGCAACTATGAGCAAACGCGTCTGACGAGTTTCCGTGAAAACCAAAACCTGTAGTCAGAACGTTTTCCGTACACTGCGGTGCCCCATTTAGACCCTACCCAAGGCGGCTCGGTAGTGGGGCAAGAGACGCAGCAGCAAACATGGGCGTCCGCCACTGAAGCTCGCCAATAACACACTTCTGCCGCTCCAGTGGGGTTGCTCGCGCCTCGACTACTAAAAGGGACTCATCTTGTTTCCTGCCCGTCGTCTGCCTTGCTAGCGACTGTCTGCAGACTGTCCCGCCATATCCTGCAAGCGTACCTGTACTGTCTACGACGTACCGACCACCGGCGTGTACCCGGTGCAGTCGAGATATGGGCGCGCAGTAGTTCACGGTTCACACCAATGAAACCAGGCGCGGGCCGGGGGGCAGGAGCAGCGGGACGCCGGTTTACAAATCCGCCATAGTAGTGTGAAATTCTGTACGCCTGTACAGGCACCTGTATATATTCGGCTATTAAAATACATTTATGAGTTTTCGCACTAGAATTACACATTACCTGTACCCGTACCATCTGCTGGCACGATTATATAATTTAAATTTAGCAGCGACTATAGATTGAATCCATAATAATATGCCAAAGTTAGCAGCTTCCTTACATGTTTTCCTAAAGAGGCTTAAATGGTCATATTGGTAATATAGAGGCTTGAATTACGAAGTAACCGGCGTTACCTCCGTTACAAGCGTTACCTCCGACGCTACATCTCCGTAACGGTTCAAGCGCCCACGCGCGCACGGACAGTAAAATGTCCGCACACTATATAACGCACCACCAGCGATTGTGTGTCCATCTTCTGCCTTTTGCGAGAGCTATCGCTCACGCAAACGGCATCGTGGCTCTTGCTAGCCACGCAAGGTGTTGATCACTTGAGTCTCCTGCACGACGCACGAAAACACACTCCTTCATTTCAAATAGAAGACCGCCTAGTACTGCCTACTGACCTCTACCCCGTTGCGCCCGGTGACGCGCCGGAACAACAGCCAGACCAGCTGCAATTGCTGACAGAGATTGTAAAGCACTTAGCAGCCCAGGTCGAAACTCTATCCGTCGCGGCCGCGCCAACAAAACACACTACTTCAGCCATCCCCACAGCCGATGCCGACAGCGCTGCGGGTGGACAACTCGAGCTCGACGCTCTACCAGCTGATAGTAAAAACACCCCTCTAGAGTACATCGACCCTAGAGAGTGTTCAGATTTCGCGTCTCGTACGTTCGCGGACTGCCTACCCCCCTCTCGCACAACAGTCCCGTGCCTGTGGAACCCTCGACACGACGAGGCCGACAAATGTTTTACGGACAACGCGAGAATTTCCTCCCGCGACGAGTATCGACATATGCTCTGCTATGGTGTATTTACGGCCGCCGCTAACGCAGCACTCGAAACTGCTATGGAAACGCTTCGCACGGTCACCTCTACCCCCGACGAAACAACCTACGCCTACTCCCTCGTCGACGCAGCGCTACGTACTAAGCAAGCAGTGGCCTCAGCGGGGGAAGCGCGACTCACCTATATTAGGCGCTTCAAGGCCAAGAAGATTCTCACCGGAGAAGAACGCGTCGCGGAGCGTCTCGTCTACACACGTTGCTTCGACACAGTCGCCTCCGACCGTGGAGGCAACGTCGTTTACGGACTCATGTCAGCCCTGGAGGACAAACGACTCGAAGTCAGCATCACAGCAACTGCAAAAGCGCAAGTAGCTGCCCAGTTGAAGGCCGACAAGCCTAGAACAGACAGACCGGACAGGCCGAACGACAAGCCGGACAAGCCGGACAAACCCAAGGCCAAGCCTAAGGACCGCACGGGCGGCCGCCCCCTCCCCTCTACCGACAAGGCACACAAGAAGACCGAGGCCGACAAGGAGGAATGACGGGGTGACCCGCCGCGCCGATTCATGCACACCAGATTCAAGCTACATGCGTCATCGCGTGCGGCGAAACTGGCAAGCCTGGAAAGATATCGGCGCGAGCGGACAAGTCTTACGGTGGATCCGGGTGGGCGTTACTATTCCCTTCCTAAGCAACCGACCCCCACCCCCGTTCAACCAAGGCATCTTACTACTAGACGCTACCCTCGAGCAACTCACCTTTGTCGAGGCCGAGCTCGCGCGCTTCGTGGAGACGGGAGCCTAGGAACGCACCACTTGCAGCAAGTACGTATCTAGACTCTTCTTAGTCGCCAAGCCCGGCAACAATCAGTGGCGATTTATCGTCGACTTGCGACACTTGAACAACTTCTGCGTCAGAAAGCGACTACGAATGGAGTCTTTGCTAGGCGTACGCCATCTGACGCGAAAGGGCGACGAAGAAGATTCTCACCGGAGAAGAACGCGTCGCGGAGCGTCTCGTCTACACACGTTGCTTCGACACAGTCGCCTCTGACCGTGGAGGCAACGTCGTCGACGGACTCATGTCAGCCCTGGAGGACAAACGACTCGAAGTCAGCATCACAGCAACTGCAAAAGCGCAAGCAGCTGCCCAGTTGAAGGCCGACAAGCCTAGAACAGACAGACCGGACAGGCCGAACGACAAGCCGGACAAGCCGGACAAACCCAATGCCAAGCCTAAGGACCGCACGGGCGGCCGCCCCCTCCCCCCTACCGACAAGGCACACAAGAAGACCGAGGCCGACAAGGAGGAATGACGGGGTGACCCGCCGCGCCGATTCATGCACACCAGATTCAAGCTACATGCGTCATCGCGTGCGGCGAAACTGGCAAGCCTGGAAAGATATCGGCGCGAGCGGACAAGTCTTACGGTGGATCCGGGTGGGCGTTACTATTCCCTTCCTAAGCAACCGACCCCCACCCCCGTTCAACCAAGGCATCTTACTACTAGACGCTACCCTCGAGCAACTCACCTTTGTTGAGGCCGAGCTCGCGCGCTTCGTGGAGACGGGAGCCTAGGAACGCACCACTTGCAGCAAGTACGTATCTAGACTCTTCTTAGTCGCCAAGCCCGGCAACAATCAGTGTCGATTTATCGTCGACTTGCGACACCTTAACAACTTCTGCGTCAGAAAGCGACTACGAATGGAGTCTTTGCTAGGCGTACGCCATCTGACGCGAAAGGGCGACTACATGTTCTCCGTCGACCTCAAGGACGGGTTCTACGCACTGGGCATCGTGCCAGAGGAGCGCGACTTCCTAACACTAAACGTTCGCGGCCAATTGTACCGACTAGATTGCCTCCCGATGGGCTGGTCGCTCAGTCCTTACCACTTCTGCGCGTTTACGGACACATTCGTACGACACCTCCGACAACCAAACCCCGGTGGTTTTACTACACAGCAGGGGAAGCCTACACAACCCGACAGCGGCAGACCGAGCAAGCGCTTCCTACGACACACGCGGTGGCGCGGAGCAAAAATCTTACCTTACGTGGACGACTTCCTCCTCTTCGCCGCCACTCGTGCGCTCGCTCTGGCGCTCCGTCAGCGCGTCGACCGCCTCCTCACCAGTCTCGGCCTTCTCCGCCACCTCTCCAAGGGTTTTTGGGAGCCGACGCAATACGGCCACCACATGGGCATCGACATCGACGCAGCTACAGGCTACTTCTTCACCCTAGCGGAAAAGCTTCAGAAGCTCGCCAAACAAGCTCGACAGCTACTGCAACGTGCAACAAGAAACATCAGATGGCTACCTGTCAAGGAACTCATGTCATTCTCTGGTTAGGCGCAATACCTTTTTCTTACTATTCCGGCGGCAAGATTCTTCCTACGGGAACTTCACTCCGTTCATGGCGACATGTGGGGAGGCCGCGTCCGCCTCACCCCGCAGCTCAGTCGCGATCTACAGTGGTGGACACAGGTACCCAGCCACGCCAACGGCAAGAACATACACCGCCCGGTCGAGTCAGCGTACATACACTGCGACAGTTTGGGATATGGTTGGGGGGCAATATTGAACGGCAGACTCGAAGCGCGCGGCTTCTAGGGAATAGAGGACGAAAAACAGCACATTACATGGAAGGAGCTGAAGGCCGTCCGTCTGGCCATCCTCGGCTTCTTGCCACACATGGCTGGCCGCAACGTCCTCCTCCACGAAGACAACCAGGCGGTCTGCCACGTCTTGGCCGGCCTGACGTCCCGCTCCCCGGAGATGATGAACGAGTTACGCCGCTTGTGCTGGAACCTGTTGGACACCAACAACATCCACATCATGCCTAGGTACATCCGTTCTGCGGCAAACACGTGGGCAGACAAGCTCATCCGCCACCTCGACAGCGATGACTGGCAACTCGACCCCTCTGTGTTCCACAAAATGGACACACAATTCGGCCCGCACACAATCGACCGGTTTGCGTCGGCTCTCAACACGCTACTGCCCCGCTACAACGCGAACTGGCTAGACCTGTGAGGTGCTACTTTGGTTAGGCTAAGTTGGCAACCTTAGACTAATAGTAGAACCTAATCTCTGGATCTAATTATACAGCGTAGAGAGAATTAGTAAGATTGTCTTAGGAACAGGGTTTCTTACAATCTGGGTGTGGCGTGATTCTATTCTGTACCGGTCTCTCACCTCTACCAGTAAGTCCCCGTCTTAAATATCCACACCTCAGGTGTTCTAGAAACAGCCTTAGAACCTGTAGCTTGTGCTGTCTGCTAACTAAACCAAACTATTACTAGTGATACAGGTTAACTCAGGTTACCTGTACCGTCTATCTAACCTTATCACACAAGCTCTTAGAACTATCTAGAAGAGAAGTATCTAGAAGAGATACTGCTAGTAACTCTGTACTGTCGAGGGAAAATACGGCGATACAGTTGTACTGCCGTGATGACAATAAAAGAGTCACTGAATATCGCTAAGATACAGGTACCATTTAGAGGAATAAATAATGTCAGATACTAGCACTTAGCTAAATGGCTAGGATATGACACTCTCCCCTCCTTAAGCACCAGCGTCCTCGCTGTGCAGTACTCAGGGTCTTGGTTTCTTGGGGGTTCTTGCAGGCCAGCGATTGCGAAATCTGACAAAGTCAGGGGTGCCAGAAAATTCTCGATAAACATCCGTTCGAAGAAATTCGGAAAAGATGCTTAAGTGGTTGACTCCTCGCATGGGTTCCCAAGTGTCCTCGCTAGGTACGTTGAACGGTGCTGCCTAGCGGACCTTAAACAAAAGTCCCGTGCCATTGGAGTTAAAAGCCACGTCGAGTATTTTGTCGACTTCAAATCGCTTCGCATCGTGCACAATCGGAATTGGCTGCGCACTGTTGGCCTGTTCTGGTTCTGAATTCCATTTTTCCAGTAGACTGGCATGTACAACATCGTGAATCCGTACTCCAGGGGGTAGCTTAAGCCGAAATGCAACCGGGGAAACTTCCTCCGTAATGAGAAACGGTCCAATGTAGCGGTCGCGTAGTTTAGAACATGGCTGTTGTACAAACCGTAGATTTGTCGCCTTGAGCTTAACCTTGTCGCCAATTGTAAAAGGTATTGGTAACCGGTGCCGATTTGCAGCGTCTTGCATGTGTGCCTGGGCTGCTTTGACGCAGTCGTGGGCAAATCTGTGCATCTCGACCAGAATCTTCACTTGCTCCGGTAAAGTACGGCTAGGCTCGTTATCTTCAAATGTAGCCGTCGTTGGAGATGTCGGCTCAAATCCTAGCGTCGCCTTAAATGGAGACATAGTCGTTGACGTAGAAACCGCTGCGTTGATCGCGAACTCCACGTTGGTAAGGTGTTGAACCCAGTCGTCGTGCAAGGGGTGCACATAGCATCGTATGACTTGCTCCCATGTCTGGTTTACTCGTTCAGTTTGGCCATCTGTCTGGGGGTGATAGCTCGTAGAGATATTAAGGCGCCCGCCGGCGGCGCAGCGGCGGCGGCCCCGGAGGGGGGTGCGCTCGCAGGCCCGTCGGCATCCCCTCACCTCCCCGTGGTGGGCGCTGGAAACCCCGTAGCCGTGCCAGGCCTGGCACGGTAGGGGGCTAAGAGGGCCGACAGCTCGATCCGTGGGATCAGCAGCTGTCGGGAAAGCCCTGTACAGAGGGCTTTTGAAAAAATAATTTCTGTGCACTACCGGCGCCAAGATCTCCCGCTCGGCCCGTCCGATATGTTTTTCGCGTACAGATACTCCTAGATACAGCCTTACTTTTAGGAGTGGGACCTGTACTACGGCAGCGTTTGATGGCGAGGAGGGTACGGCCGGATCAGCGGTGGGAGGCGGGTGTTGGAGCTGGTGGTGGCCAGCCGGGAAGCAGCGCCAGGAAAGGGCGCTCGCTAGCTATCGACCAACCCTGTGCCGGTCGAACCTTGCCGAGGGGTGAGGCAAGACATGGCACAGGACGGTGGCTAGTCGCAGACGGAGGAGCGGCTACAGGAGGCGGCGGCGATCCTCAGGATCAGCCGCCGCCGAAAAGCCCTGTACGGAGGGCTTTTTTCGGAAACTAAAACAATGTCCGTACCCGGCGTCGAGCTAGTCGGGGAGCAGCACCAGGGTAGGGCGCTCACTAGCGCGCCGCTACGTCGTCCAGCGTCATCTCCCGGGGGGAGGAGTCAGCTGGGACGGCAAGGAGGACAGTCGCGATGGGAGGAGCGACACGATCTGGCGGCGACGACCCTTTGGGTCGGCGCCGCCGGAAAACCCGGCACGGAGGGTTTTTGCTTAATTCCGGGCGCCCGCGGCCCGCCGGATCCGGCCACGGTGACCTGCCCCCCCCCCTCTTCGACACCCACTACCCCGACAGACCTTCATACTCCTAGGAGTCCTTGAGCGTGGGCCCGGGTGAGCGCGGAGGCCCCCGCTCAAGAAAAGGCTGCTCGGTGGACGCGCGATCAGAGGGGGGAGGGTACGGCCACAGGCCGGAAAACCGACAGGTACCCGGGTACCAGACAGAGAAAAAACCGAGGAAATGGGCGGGGAAAATTCAGGCGCGGAGGCAGGAGCGCTAGTTTTTTCTATGTCTGTGTGTCTCGGTCCCCCCCACCTGCCCTCGAGGTGATGGGGGACCTCGACACGGAGGACCGCCGCGTCGGTGGACGCGGCAAGACCTTGGGGCGGGGTTTACGGGATGGAGCGGCGGGATCGACGAGCGACCGCGCGAGGAGGGGTTTTTTGCCAGCCTTTCCCCTCCTTCCTTCGGCAAGACCGAAGTCACGCGGGAGCTAGATTAGGCTGGCCCGTCGTCCCTCCCGAACGCCGACCGGCCTAGGCCGGTCGACACCCCGGTTCGGCGGGAGCGGGCCGTGCATCGTGAAGGTCGAGCAGCAGTTTAGTTTTGCATTTCTAGACAAGTGGATTTATTTTTAGATCTGTTTTTCTTGATTACAAAATTATTACGCTGTTACTGCTTAGGTGGGGGGACTGTGGCAATTACTGAGGTTGCTTACAGTTATATAACTCCCGAGGAACGTCGAGACACACATTGCAGATAGGTGTGCCGATAAGAAATGAACCTGGTCGGAGAGACCCGGGCCCAACTTGCTAATAAGTCCTGTATGGCGAAGTAGAGTGGCCCGTGAGACGACACTCGGTCCAGTTTGCCGGGACATGTTGTGAACAATTTCAATTTCAATTTCAATAGAGATATTAAGCTTGGTGCCAACAACCCTAAATAGGGTTTGCCAGAAGTCGCTCATAAACCGGGGATCTCGATCGGATATTAATTTCCGTGGTAAGCCAAAATGCCGAAAAACAGCGCGGTGCATAATTTTTGCTAATTGTTCCGCTGTAATCGTTTTCGTAATTGGCTCGACAATCGTCCGTTTCGTAAGCATACAGACGAATACCACCACAGCATCATACCCATCGCACTCAGGAAGGTCCGTAATCAGGTCAAGCGATACATGCTCAAAGGGCCTGGTCGGTACCTCATGCGATTGAAGGAGTCCATAAGGCTTGTGTCGCGCTGCCTTGTTGCGTTGACAGGTAACACAGCTGCGTACATAGTGTTGTACTGTCCGCTTCATGTTAGGCCACCAAAACGTCCGGGTTATTGCTGCCAATAGTCGAATAATACCAGGGTGTCCCGCGGTCGGTGCGTCGTGTAGTTCGTACAGTACTCTTGATCGCAATGTAGAGACGTTCGGAACATACAGTCTTGTTCCGTAGGCGTACAAGAGTCCATTAGATTGACGTACCAGCCAGGTAGGCAGAGATTTCCGGGTAAGCAGATATTTGTCCGAATCGTAAGCGCTTTTGATTTCCGCATGAAGTCCAGAGTCATGATGTAACCGGGATTCCAGGGAAAAAATCTGCGCGTGTAACTCGCATTCTGCTTCGTCGTTGGTCCAATCGCGTAACAGTTGCAGCTTCTGTAATGAGTCCTTCAGGTCAGGTCGGCGAGACAGAGCGTCTGCCTGGTTGACTGCTCCCTTCTTGTATACGATGTCCATCTGTCGCTGGTAAGGTGCTAGAACTTGAAGCCATCGCACCTGTCGAGTAGACAAATCGCGCTGCCGAAAGAAGTGTCGCAACGTGTCGTGGTCCGTAATTACTGTAAATCCCGCCGCGCCATCTAAGTAGCAACGGAACTTCAGTAGAGCGTCGCGAACTGCCAATAGCTCTTGGTCGTGGACATGATAGTGTACCTCATGCTTGTTCATCCTTCGAGCATGGTACGCAACAGGTTGTAATCCAATACCTTGGTCTTGTAACAACACAGCTCCTACTGCAAATCCAGAAGCATCTGTGTACAGTGTGTACCTTGCATTAGGAGAAGTGTCAGGAATTACCAGTACTGGTGCACGTACCATCGCGTCTTTAATTTGCTCGAATGCTGACTCGGCTTGAGGAGTCCAGCTAAATTCGGGTGTCTTCTTGGTCAGGTCCGTTAATGGGGTTGCTAGGGTTGCGAATTGGTTGATAAACCTCCGGTAATATCCAGCAAGTCCCAGAAATCCACGTACTTCAGTCACAGATTTCGGTCGGGGCCAATTATGTACTGCCTCAACCTAGTCGGGGTCCATTCGGATCTGTCCAGCTTCCACCACATGCCCAAGAAAATTGACGCTCGATCGTCCGAAGTAACACTTAGAGAGTTTGATATGCAACTGGTGTCGTTGCAGCTCTCGCAACACGAGTCGAATATGCTCGAGGTGTTCGTCGGCCGTCTTACTGTAGATCAACACGTCGTCCAGATATACTACGCAGAACTTGCCAAGATACGGGGCCAAAACTCGATTCATCATCGCTTGGAATCCAGCTGGGGCATTACAAAGTCCAAAGGGTAGAACGCAGTATTCGAACAATCCGTAATGAGTTCGGAATGCTGTCTTATGTATGTCGCGCTCCTTGACTCGAACTTGATGATAGCCTTTATACAGGTCCAGCGTGCTGAAATAGTGAGCCCCATATAGCGAGTCGAGTAACTCATCAATCCGGGGTAACGGTGTTCGGTCTTTCCTCGTGAGGTCGTTGAGTTTCCGGTAGTCTACGCACATACGCATGGTACCATCCTTCTTGCGTACAAATAAAATCGGGGCACCGTACGGAGATTTAGACGGACGAATCCAGCCTTTTGCGAGTAAGTCTTGCAATTGTACTTGAACCTCCCGGAGTTCTGCTGGTGACATACGGTACGTTCGCTCCTTGGGTGGTTCATCGCACTCCAAATTAATTTCAAAGTCACACTCGGGAGTTGGCGGTAGACCGTCAGGCTCCTTGATAATGTCCGTAAACTCATTCAGGGAATCTCGTAACGAAGTCGTCCACTCAGGTTGTTGATCAGTGTTGATGTCGTCGACCGCGTCCTGTACTTCTCGTAGTCCAATCACGAAGAGGTCTGCTGGTTGTTGTCTAAGCAGCTTTGCCATCGCATCCGCCTCCAAGTGATGTACTGTCACAGGTACGGTGTACTCGTCGCCAGACGCCATAGCTTCGCCAGTTTTACGGTCGCGAATCGTTTTAGTAGACCAATCTATATCCGGGTTGACGGCTTGTAACCAAGGTTGACCGAGGATGATGTCGAATTTATCCAGTTCTGTCGTAATTGCGTCCAGACGTATGTCCAGGGTCCCTACTGTGAGCACTTCATTCCGTAGTCGCTGGCGAGTCGTAGTTGTACTACCATCTGCCAATTTTACCCGGTATTTCTCTCCAGTAACCGTCGGGATGTGATGCTCCCGTACCCACTCAGCCTTGCAGAAATTTTCCGAAGCGCCAGAGTCAACCAAAATACGGCATCGATGTCCGCGTAAGGTGCCTCCCAACACTAACAGACTTGTTCCAGACTGGGTTGTGGATACATGTAGCGTCGCAGGAACACTGTCTTCTAGTCGGACGTTCTTGTTCATCCACCCGTCGATCGGTTTCCCAAAAGTCTCGTAACGAAGAGGGAACTGCTGTTCTCCACAGACTAGATAACCCGTACGCCGTGCCGAAATTAATTCCTTCCAGGTAGCCCATACTGCCGAAGAAGTTGACGTAGCGTCCGGTATCGATCCGGGTCGAACGCGAGCGATATACACGTAGTGCTTATTTTGTCCGGAAGACTCCGTCCCTAAAAGGCGTAAATTTGTTTCGCTCACCTTAAATCTAGTTGTCTCCGTAAGAGCTCGCACTGCTGTGTATTCCGGGGTCGCGTCTTCAATCTCCTGTTTGCCACCAGGAAGCCAGACCATGCCAGTGTCCTCTTTCGCTAGTAACACTCGTCGGCCATCGGTAACAAGAGTCGTCGAGTGAGTCCAGTAGGTCATCGGGGGATTCTGTAGATTCTGAGGCAGAAATCGAACTCGATCGGTGTCGTCGACGTAGACTTGCGTCGTCCATCTTGTCGGTCCAACATCTTGCCTTCTTCCTTCTATTCCATCGTTCGTGGGGCAGGTAAACACATGTTCTTTCGCCGCCAGCTCGTCGACAAGTCGGAAATTTCGCAGCAGCTTGAACCATGGTTTTGCCCTCCATTTTGGAACCACTATGACCGCTCGCAGATGGGGATGAAGCAGTTTACTCCGCAAATAATGGCCCAAAAAATCTTCTAATTCATTAAATGGCGCATTTAGCCAAATTCTCCGGTACTTCTGTAAATCTCTCTCCTGAAACGGGCGCGCCGGACAGCAAAAATCCTCCGCCACTTGAGAATTAAGGCCGTCATTATCGCTAGCTCCATCTAAGTCGAAAGGTCCGTAGGTCTGAGAGTACTTCAGGAAATACTCCCTATTCATCATCCAGTCGCTAAAGTCCTTGCTCCTAAAGACTGGCCTCAATGTCGTTTGAGGTAACGGGTCTCGTACTTCTTCTGTTCTGGTCTCTTCCTGAGTCGCTGTAGGAGACGAAACCTCAATCCTGCAGCTTGCCGCGAGCTGCCGACTCAGGTCTCACTTTCCCGGCCGGGATTTCCTCGTTCTGTCATTCTTCTTGTTCTTTCTGTCTGGGCAGTCAATAGCGATGTGTCCCTTCTTGTGGCAAATGAAGCACTTGCCCTCCTTCTTAAATCTGTCGACCTCCTCTTGAGTGAGGCGTCTAATCTCGTACAGCTCCCGCGGCTTTTCTTCGGTCGCGCCATGCGAATCTTCCTCCGACTCACTGTCGATCTCCTCCACTGCCTCTGAAAAGTCGCTGTCTTCTTCGATGGCGTTTAGTCGGCATGTCGAGCGTTGGGTCGTCTCAATCTTGGTCTCCGCTGCCTCCGCTCGCAGAGCTGCTTGAATCGCCTCGTGTGGGGTCTTAGGGTTTTTCAGGGCAACCTCCTTATGAATCGAGGGTCTCAAACCGCGCTGGAAATCATGTACGTTATCTTCTTCGTGACGGTGAGGAAGCTCCAATAATTGTTCTCGAAAATAGTTCGCGTACTTCAGGACCGTGGTTTTCTGTCTCGCTTTGTCCAAATTCAATCTCGCTTGTTCCGCCGGTGTTCTTCCGCAGAATTCCTGAATTAAGGATTTCTCCATCTCAGAAACTCCGGAAAATCCTCCACCGACTTCATCTCCAGTCTGCGCAACTTGGGAGTACCACCACTTCGATAGTGGTCCTTCCAGAAAGCCAGATACCCAGTACACTCCTCTTTGCTCTTCAGGGTTAACGTTGTGATACCGTAGATACCCTCGTGCATGTCGGAACCAGTTTCTCAGTTCGTCGATGTTAGTCGTAGCGATGCTCTTGATCTTGGCTGGTTTGACATCGTTCGGCATCATGCTTGGCATCTCTCGCGTCCTCTCCGATCTCAATTGTTCTCCTCGAAGAAAATTCTCCGTTTCTCGGCTTCTGTTCACTCGTCCTTCAAAATGTCTGAAACCGTTGTCGACGTGGTCACGCAGTTGAGATAGCTCAGTCGAAAAAGTGTCAACTCGGTTACTTAGTGGTTGTAGCATCTCGTTGACGTGTACCGACATAGGCTCCATCGTGGGACTCGATCCTTCTCGCACTGTCTGTCTTCTACCATCTGTCGACGTCGGCTGTGTCGGCCCAGAAGGCGCCCCCTCTGGTCGACCATCAACTTCCTCTGGTAGTCTCTCTCCTGCTCGGTTAGACATCTTCGTCTCGTCTAGTTGTTCTGAGGCTCCGAAACCACGTGTGAAGTGCTACTTTGGTTAGGCTAAGTTGGCAACCTTAGACTAATAGTAGAACCTAATCTCTGGATCTAATTATACAGCGTAGAGAGAATTAGTAAGATTGTCTTAGGAACAGGGTTTCTTACAATCTGGGTGTGGCGTGATTCTATTCTGTACCGGTCTCTCACCTCTACCAGTAAGTCCCCGTCTTAAATATCCACACCTCAGGTGTTCTAGAAACAGCCTTAGAACCTGTAGCTTGTGCTGTCTGCTAACTAAACCAAACTATTACTAGTGATACAGGTTAACTCAGGTTACCTGTACCGTCTATCTAACCTTATCACACAAGCTCTTAGAACTATCTAGAAGAGAAGTATCTAGAAGAGATACTGCTAGTAACTCTGTACTGTCGAGGGAAAATACGGCGATACAGTTGTACTGCCGTGATGACAATAAAAGAGTCACTGAATATCGCTAAGATACAGGTACCATTTAGAGGAATAAATAATGTCAGATACTAGCACTTAGCTAAATGGCTAGGATATGACAAGACCCATCGTGCGAAGCCGTGGACGCCCTTCACCTCGCCGATGCGGCTTGGAAAGAAGAAATCAACTGGTGCAACCCGCCATGGCCCCTGCTACCCGACCTCGCCTAGAAACTACAGCATAGCGGCGCAGCAACTACGGTGGTCGCCCCCCGTTGGCAAGGAAAAGCGTGGCATCATGCCCTTACCGAATTGGCGTGCCACGAGACGGTCCTGCCGGCCCGAGATCACTTGTCCCGTCCCGGGTGGCGGCACGGACGCGGTACAGTCGGCAAGCCTCACTAGCCCGTCACTGTCTTCCGGATTCCCTCCCGGCCTGGTTGTACCTCCGCCGGGGCGCTGTAAGTGCTACCCTGACCATGTTCAACACACGACACATAAGGCCAACAGTCCAAGCGTACCCTACCCGAGCAGTAAAGGTCCGCTACAAGGTGGAGGTGGCAGGCTGCAACAACCCATGGGCCGCCTCGATGCGCCCCTACATGCAACGCCTACTGGGCACTGACAGCCTTGGAGCTAAAACGCTCGACAACTGACCGCCGCTTGGGCGAAAAGCACGTCCGACACGTACAACAGCGCGATAAAACCTTACTTCCAATTCTGCGAGGAGCAAGGCCTACCGCCGCTAGCCGCAACAGCCGCTACCATGGCCCGCTACATCGCATGGATCGGGGAACGTGGCACCATTAAGGCTACTAGTCTACAGCCTTACCTCTCAGGAGTGAACGGTTTTTTCAAAGACCACGGCGCAAAACCAGTCGCACAGCAAGGCGATTCGGTAGCCAAGGTCCGGCGGGGTCTAGCAGCGTCCCAAGTTTCCCTCCAGCCCAGCCGCACACGCCTATACCTCCCAGCCCGGATTCTCGTATCATCGCTACGCATGGCCAAGGACCTCCGCACACAGCTGGCAGAGACGTGGACTCATGCTCAAACGGACCGCATTATGTTGTTTAGAGCGTGTCTAGCGACGATGCTCTTGGCCGCATTTTTTTGTCGCGGTGGAGCGGGAGATGAGTGCCGGTCTAGAGACTTGTTGTGTACTCCAACCGGCGGAATCCTCTTGTACCACGGAACGAGAAAAGGTCAACGGGGTACTTCCACGGAGCGAAAACTCCTATGTGAACTACCGGCCTCGGCTCACCCGGACATCGCGGAACTACTACAGTACTTCGACGCTGCCCGTACCAAATTCTCCGCCGGAAAGATACCGGACAAACGCTGGGCCATTAGTCTACGCGAACCTACGACAAACTGGACTGCGGACACCCTGACAGCTTGGCTACAACGAGTACTTCGTGCAATACACGAGCAACCTCCGGACGGTTTCGCGTGGACTTCGCACTCCCTACGAAAGGGTGCAGCTACTGCAGCGTACAGTACCGGTACCCCAATGCAAAAGATCAAGTTCTTCGGCGGTTGGGCGCGAGAATCGGACGCAGTCCTCGACTACATCGACCCAAGAGTGCTCCCGTGCCCGGGAGCTTGGCAACTCTTTGGGTGGATGACCCCTGGCGGTGCCCCACCCAACGTTACACGCCAGTCGGCGACAAATGGCATAAGTGAGCCCCAACACTGCTTAAATGGTCATATTGGTAATATAGAGGTTTGAATTACATGGCTAAATTACGAAGTAACCGGCGTTACCTCCTTTACAAGCGTTACCTCCGACGCTTCATCTCCCTAACGGTTCAAGCGCCCACGCGCACGGACAATAAAATGTCCGCACACTATATAACGCACCAGCAGCGATTGTGTGTCCACCTTCTGCCTTTTGCGAGAGCTATCGCTCACGCAAACCCACCCACCCGATTCCCTCTCACATTGCGTGTAGGGTGGCCCAAGGGCCACAAATTCCAAATTCTGTAAGTGATCCACATCTTTGGCATAAATGAGCCCCAACACAGCTTAAACCCACACACAGTTGGGTGCCATGTCCTAATCAGCGCTATAATGGGATGGGAGTGTGGGTTGCGCGAGCCGATGAGGCAAGCGCAAGGCAGAAGCTGGCTATGATCAAGCCGGGGAGCTGCTTATGTGGTAATATAGGTGAGCGTCCGTGATTGGCATTCTACTGGACCGGTGACGCTTTGTCTTCGGGCCTTGATTGGCCATGGGGCCGCGGACTCAACATGGACATGTTAACTACAGGTAAACCCCAGTACTTACCATTATAAGAATTTAGCGACTATCTTGAATCCATATTATGCCATTAACTTTTGGCCGAAGGTCGGGTACGTGTACGTGAAGCGATGAACGAACGAACGTGTCATGCTAGCGACATGAATCGGACGACGTTCTTCACATAGAAGGCGTCGCGGGCCGTTGAGCATCAGTCCATCAAGGAACCGGATGTGGTACAAAAGGGGGCGCCTATGCGGGCCGAGGGGAGGGAGCGCCGTGTTTTCTCGGAGGTTGTGCGTTGCCTTTTCCAATCTCCCAGGCGTGGAAGCGATTGGCAGGCGACTCGAGCCCATGCGTGGCATAGGAGTCCCACACGCCATAATTGAGGCAAAGGACGTCGATAAGAGGTAGTGGGGCTTCCGTGGCTGCTTGAGGTGGGGCTATCTTGCGCATGGTGGGGAGCGACGGGGCGTAAATTCCGTCGCGGGTCACCGTTGCGATGCGCGTCGTGCCACGCGACTCCATCCTCCGGTACGTCGACTTCGCCGGCGGGAATGACAAGCTAGGGGGTCGTACCGCTAGATTGATAGATAGAGTCAAGCCACTCTGCATTTTCAAGCACGAAAACGCTCGATGAACTTGGCTGAAAATCCCACCGTCGCAATTTTGGGAGACAAGCCCCAAAGTTTTATGGTTTTGCACGTGAGTTCGTTACCTCCCTTGAAGATATAATTGCCTTTTTTTACGGTGTCCCCCCTTCCCTTCATGGCGCAATCCATTTTAAAGGAAATGGGCGGTTTTCCCAATTATGGCGTCTAGCCCTCCCTCATGGCCTCATATTGCTTTTATTGTAATTAATGTATTGCACTCCCGAAATGTTTTGCTCCGTGAGATGGGTCTTGCTCTTTCTCGCAATAATGAAACGGCCCGACGCCTTGACGTGTAGGGCTGACCTTTCTTGGTCAGTGCCGGGAATGTATACATTTTTGTTTGCATGTTATTGGAAAGTTTTTAGTTTGTGAAACTCCAAAGCTTGCCTTGATGTGGGGTTAGCGCAATACGGTACGGTTCTCGTACAATGGTATGTTGTGCAGTCACGCGAGCGTCGCCTAGGCGGGAGCATGATCGATGATGAGTTTGCTAAGGTTTGTTTTGAATAACTTCTAGTAATAATCCCTACTCTTAGTACAACAGTACAGTGGTACATTGTCTTGTCGCTCTTCCCCTTTTGCTGTTTCCCCTCCCTTTTTCCATGTCCCTGCTCATGTTGTCTTCCTGTAATCCATCAAGTACAGGTACAGTCATACAGTCGTGCTTGCAAAACTACACCGCCTGTTGAGGGTGTGGCTGCTGGCTTTATTATAGGACTGTATGCCCGTACACGTCATGTACATGCGCGTTCGCTGGGGGAGTCTTGGTCCCACGCTCATCCGTAGCATACACGTACTCGCGCGCGACCGCCGCGCGCGTAAGATGTATCCGCGAAGATTGACACAAAGCGCCCAAGAGCCGGTCCGTGCGTAGCGATACATAAATAGTGTACCAATACACTAAGGATGCCGACTTTTGAGGCGGTACTTGGCAACGCGCCATGTTGCCAACGGGATGCTCCGATAATAGGCGTACCTGCCAGTTCCATATCCCGGGGGCGCAAATAAAAAACATCGTCATACAGGTACTGGTAAAGGTACCTCATAAAATTAAAAAGTATGTAACAGCATTACTGTATCATAATAAGATTATACTTTTTCTTACAAGAAAAAGCAGTGGAGCATTATTGTATTATTGTATTATTGGATTATTTATAGGAGCCCGTCGCCATCGGACCTCGTCGGCGCCCAGGCAGGTCGCCCCCGCCTGCTCCTTACCCTCCCTCCCTCCTCCCTGCTCGTAGCGGGGAGGCAGGAGAGGGGGTGGCTCTGCGTGTTCTATAGCGATCTACGGTGCTCCCGGGGCCTTGTTATGGCCGACGATCGGGCCGTTGACCGGCCTTCGCGTCTTGTTCCCGGGCCGTCCCGACTGGCTTCTCCCTCTCCTCTTCCCCCTTTCGCTCGGTCCTCTGCGTTTGGACCTCCCCGTCGCGACTCTGCTGCTCGTCGGGCCCGTGCTACGGTCCGTGCGTCGTCTGCTGTGTGCCCCCATGCATCCCCTATCCGTACTTCCGCATCGGGCCGCCGCGCCACCCATCGTCATCATGCGCGACGCCCTCTTCGCTCCGCTTTGTCTGTACCCCCCTTGGTGGCTCTTGGGCATCTGTCGTGCGCGCTACTTGTGCCACCCGCCGCCCCCTTACGAGTCGGCCCGGGTGTGGGGGGGCGGGTGCTGCTTTGCGGGGGACTGCTAGTGCTGTTGCTTGTGGGTAAGCCTCCGCATTACCCCAAAAAATTAAAGATCGAGTACCAACTGCAATGCATATCAAAAAGTGATGCATCAAAATTTTATTTTAACTGCTAATTCATGGACGCATTGATTATATAGGGCACTAAATCATGGACGCATTGATTATATAGCGCACTAATTCATGGATGCATTGATTAAATGGGGCACTAATTCACGCATGCATTGATTAAATGGGGTACTAATTCATAAATGCATTGATTAAATGGGGCACTTATTCGTGGACGCATTGATTAAATGAGGCACTAATTCGTGGATGCACTAATTACATTAGGGTACTAATTCATGGACGCATTGATGCATGTGATGCGGGGCGAATGCATTGATGCATCCTTCGCATCGGTATGTTGGCCAAATTTTAATTATGGGTGGATTTTTTCGATTATAAGAGATTGTCTAGAAAATTGAAGTGAGTCAGATATTGTATGGGACGTCCCATACAACTTTCTTAAAGCTTTAACCATTTTTTGTTCCCTCCCCCTCTTGACAACGGCCGCCTAGACTGGCCCGCCCACGAGTATAACCCTCTCCATGTTGTGAGTTTAACCCTCTCCATGTTGTCTTGGCTGCAACGGAGTGACCCGCCGACTAGCAGCTCAATTTGGATCATCGGGAATATAAGCCATATTATCTTGTTTGCAAAAGAGACAATAAGTGTGTGCGGAGTGTACGTGCAATAAAGATAGAGGTGTGGATAATTATAGGATGCATGTGTATATTCAGAAATGCATGTCCATGTTCTGAAATGTAATATGAAATTGTGCATATTGTGCGCCCCGAATATTTTAATGCGGCAAACCACGACACATTCGCTTACAACCTCTATTAATTGCCCTAATAGTAGTCTAATACACCTTCTATGCTAAATTCTGAAACACCATGAGACGCCTCTTGAGAACCCGTTGTAGACACTTGTTCACGTGAGCCTCGTCCTTTGCGTTGCAATCACAATTCAAAAATAGTGCGGTGTCAGTAATTTACACCTGTTGGTTGAGCGTAATTGATGCATTGGATGGCCAAGGGGTAGTGAGGATGTGGCTGTCATGGTTGGTGGTAATATGATGTATTTCGAATACATACAATCAGCATTGAATCAGTGTGTGTGTGTGTGTGTGTGTGTCTGTGTGTGTGTGTGTCTGTCTGTGTCTGTCTGTGTCTGTGTCTGTGTCTGTGTGTGTTTGTGTCTGTGAGCATGTTGCAAAATATCGACGTCACACAAAATGCATACCAAAGCGGCACAAAAATTTCCTTTCGAACTGTCCACCAATAAGGGCGAGTGCATGATTATGAGCTACTTGTATTATCAGCGTGAACAGAATTCAAATCCGCACTAAATTGAAAGAATCGATTTCTGTGCGGCCTTACCTCGCTGAAGGCCCATCACGCCTTGCCGTGGGCCGATTTCTCCCCAATATCGGCTGCTATACAGGGCTAGACACCGTACGGAGGGTTTTTGACTAATTTCCGTGCACCCGCGGCCCGACGGATCCGGCTATGGTGACCTGACCCCCCCCCCCCCCCCTCCTCGACACCCACTACCCGGATAGACGAGACCCTTGCGGGGGGGGGCGGGTGAGCGCGGGGGCCCCATCTTCAACAAAGTCTGCTAGGTGGACGCGCGATCAGAGGGGGGAGGGTACGGACGCAGGCCGGACTGCCTGACAGGTACCCGGGTACCAGACAAAGAAAATTCCGGGGAAATGAGCGGGGAAATTTCAGGCGCGGAGGCAGGAGCGCCCATTTTTTCTATGTCTGTGTGTCTCGGTCCCCCCCACCTGCCCTCGAGGTGACGGGGGACCTCGACAAGGAGGACCGTCGCGTCGGCGGATGCGGCGGCGACCTTGGCGGGGCTTACGGGATAGGGCGGCGGGATCGACGAGCGACCACGCGAGAAGGGGTTTTTTGCAAGCTTTTCCCCTCCTACCTTTGGCAAGACCGAAGTCACGCGGGAGCTAGATCAGGCTGGCCCGGCGTCCCTCCCGAACGCCGACCGGCCTAGGCCGGTCGGCACCCCGGTTCGGTGGGAGCGGGCCGAGCATCGTGAAGGTCGAGCAGCAGTTTAATTTTGCATTTCTCGACAAGTGGATTTATTTTTAGATCTGTTTTTTCTTGATTACAAAATTATTACGCTGTTATTGCTTAGGCGCGGGGGGGGGGGGGGGGGGGGGGGGGGGGGGGGGGGGGGGGCTGTGGCAATTGCTGCGATTGCTTACAGTTTTTTTAACTCCCGAGGACCGTCGACACACAGTGAAGCTAGGTGTGTCGATAGGTGTACCTGGTCGAAGAGACCCGGGCCCAACTTGCTAATAAGTCCTGAATGGCTAAGTAAAGTGGCCCGAGAGACAGCAGTCAATCCAGTTTTCCGGCACATGTTGTGAACAATTTCAGTTCATTTCATTTCATTTCATGTCATTACAAGCCTATATCAGTGAGCGCGTCAACTTGCTTCGCTTCGCGAAGCTCGCTCCCACGTTTTCTAACCGCGCTCACCAGGAGTCTAAGCAATTTGCATCTCGTCTCGGCCATCGCGCCTTTGCGTTTTTGGCTTCGGACACGCATGCTTCGGGTCGCTTGGGCGAGCTCCGTGATAAGTTCCATGAGCACTACGACGCCGTTTCCGCGTCGCGGTATGTCGCATCTTCGGTTTGCCATCATCCCGCATTCTCTCTACTCTTCGTTCCCCCATTGCTCGTGCTTTTTGCCATCTCTAGGTTCAAGCTGTGTAGGTTGCGTTCGCGTCGGCGGATGTTGATATGTCGGATGATACGTGGGCCACCACTTTTGCTGACAATTTGGCTCGATGTGGCGGAGATGCTTCGGTCCACACCGCTCAATCTAGTGACGGCCCTTGCGGAAATCATCTCCGAGGTCCGTGGCGCACTTAGGGTTGGCGTGGAGGCTCTCACAGATCCCACGATGTTAGTTCAACTCCCCAACTGCAACGACGACCTCCCCGCGGATGTGGGTGTCTTACACTATCACGGCACCCGAGGCTCAAAACTTCCCCTTGATGCCGTGGTTTCCGGTTTGTTCGGCGTCTCTAGCCCCCCGTCTCCCGAAGTTGCTCTACGCCGTGTTGAGAAGAGCAAGTTCGAGAAGTACTCGGAGGGGGTGAAGAGTCGCACCGACATCCGCTTCATGCCCTTTGCGGTCACGGAATTTGGTACTCTCGGCGGCCACGCCAAGGCTTTCTTGACAGAGGTGGCCAAGCAGGCAACCGCCTCTAAAGGGATGCATTTGGATAAGTTGTTGGCCTCCTGGCGCCGAAAGGTTGTTTTTGCCGTCCGTGTCGCACACGCGGACAACGTTTTGCGCGGGTTGTCCGCCGCTACAAACGGTGTGGAGGCCGCTTCTCCCTCGGCCGGGATGCCTTCTCCTGCCACGGCGCTCTTCACCCGCGCCATGGGCCGCAAGCGTCCCCGTGCTTCCTCGAGAGGCGCGTGAGGCGCCGCTTGTCGCCTCCACGTGTTGCATTCTCAGCGTTGCCTAGGAATTTCCTTAATTTCATCTTATGGGTTTGTCCGCAATGTAGTGCTTCCCTTTGCCGTGCTTTGGATTCCGTGATCCTTTTGTCACTCTTGCCATTTTTGTTCCCCTCCCTTTTTCCCTGTCCGTGTTCATGTTGTTTTTTCTTGTAATCCATCAATAATCGCTAAATGATATTGATCTGACGATGGAAAGCCGAGGCGCGGCGAATGAAAGCGGTTATCATTTTTCTGACCACTATCGGCGAGGGGGGCCCAACGGCAGGCGCTAAACACGATAAGCAGTCTAGCTCACAACGCGTCTGGAGCATCCCGTCACCAAAAACATTCAGCGATATTTTAGCGACTACAGCCTCGTGCGTAGGAAACTGCTGTTGTGGTTCGTATACGGCTGCGGGGGTGTGAGCTCCTGCTCGCGAGATGAACAAATAAAAAGCAAGGAGTATATCTGCTATATGGGTGCGAGAACGGGGATGAGGGCGCAAGGCGTGCCGGTGCCATACCGAGAAGTGCTTTTCCCCGGTTTCCAAGCCGACTGCAAGTCCGTGCTCGATATCGAGGAAGTCCGACAGGTGCGCTGCTTCAATTGCTTGACAGGCTGGCTGGCGTGTAGGGGGTACGTGCGTTTTCAATTTCCAGACTATGACGCACAACGCATCGAACATCGCTCGGCACATAACTGAACCGCCCGGCAGCTGCACTCAATGACGCCCCTTTCCATTTCCCCTTTTGTAGTTGAAAAAGGAGCTTTTGAAGCTAAAACGTAAGGTAAGAAGCTGTTGACGTATTGCGCCTTTGCTGCCTGAAATAGTGCTGGCCCGGGGCGTCTTGCTTGACGAGTGGTATAAGTCCGTTTACAAGCGCTCAAAGGAAAGCGGTTTCGAGCAGCCACACAGGCCAGTCTTACATCGCAGCGCTGCCTCGCGTGCAGAATGAGAAGGCAGTAGAGCGGACGGTGGAGTCGCGGTGGGAACTGGTGCGGCCCGAGCCTCGCATACTTTACTGCTTACCGGAGGGATGGCAGGCGAGCACTCTGTCGGCGCCGTCTTTCTATTACAAGGTCGACGCCCTTACACCGCCTCGTCCGTCTACACCAGCCGCGCCCAAATATTTCTTACGCTAATTTGCACCTACCTACGGAAGATTAACATGGCCCTTCTGTAGGTTGTGGCGGTTGTAGGGGAGCGCATGCTGTCCGTATTCGACGGGTTAACGGAATACGAGCTTGGTAAGTAAGTCGGCCGATATCGACTGTTACACGTCGCTACGCGACTCAGCCACAAAACGAGTAGTAGACTGCCAATAGTCGCCTACAGCGCATGTTGCATGCTGGTTAGATGATTTGGTTATCTCCTACGGCCCCCTCTCCTGAGCTGCGTTGGGGATGCAATAGTAAGAGTGTGGTGGTGAGTTTGAAGCGACTGTAACTCGACGCACTGCCGCGTTGCAGGACGGACGTTGTCCAGCAGGCGCGGCGTCGGGCGCCCACTTGGCTGGCCACCCTTGGACTGCTGCTTTTACGCATACTCTACGCCAGAGCAGGCAGTTAACACGGAGTTTCCACGGAACAGTGCGCTCAGGACGGCCCCGAAGGTGCCTCTGCTTTGACAATAAAGTTTTGCAACATGTTTATCTTGACCTCGCGGGAGTATGCGTCGTGACCGGCCCGAGGCATCATGCGTGCACATGTGACCACAAGGCATAAGGTGGCTGACATGCTGTGATGGCCTGGCTGTAGCTGCTGATCCAGGTGCGCGCGGAGGGGCGAGCGTACCGCAACCAGGAAATGGGGGTGTGGGCCTTCACCAACCTAACACCGACGCTTCTCCTCTCGGACGTCACAGAGGGCAGCTCATTCGTCATTTGCACACGCTTCATTAACCCACCTTCAGAGGCGGTAGACCTTCACTGACGCGTGCCATCGCTTACCTCGCATAATGGCTGGCCAATGTCAACGCCCCGGCCACAGCACGACGAGGGATGGTGGGGAGTAATGGCAACTTTCTAGAACGGCAGTTTTCAATGCATGTTCGAAGACGCACAGAAGGGAACGGAGGTGGTTAATGGGTAGCAAGCACCGCTACCTGTGCTCCCTCCCGAAATTTGTTTTAAATCTCACATGAACACCGGCAGTATAGACCAGAGTGTTCCCGCACTGCAATTTTTATCGTAGTATTTTAATGGACACACATATTTGTTGAATGAACAGGAACACACACACACACACACACACACACACACACACACACACACACACACACACACACACACACACACACACACACACTCTCGTGCTCATGCACAAATATGTACGCAAACATGTACGCCTACATTGTCACCCATCCGGCAGCGCACATACTGTCACATCGTACACAACCGCAGCAAAAAATACATAGCATTGCACAAACTTAAGAATCAAACAGACAGCTGCTCCCTACTACCGTGCAAAGAAACTTTGTACATCTCATCAAGTTTTTATCTTATCACACACGTATACATTAATTCCGCACAAAGGCTTAAACATATTGATAACGTTCACACACGCGCAACGCCCCACCCATCTGAACACACACATACACCTATACGACCCTACACTGACAGCTTTAAGCATGTCACGCACCCTCGCACGTCGCAAGCAATGTTGTTAAAGCACATAGATACCATTACTTATCCGCAACCCCTGCCCCACCTTCCTCCCAATCCGACACATACAGACGCTTTCTATTCCCCGCAACAAATTACAACATACAATAAAATACTCATGCGCACGCATAGGAGCACAATTGTGGTGTGGACATATCACGCATACACACACAGACAAACACACAATGAAACACATAGGTCGCATTTAGACGCACCCGCAATCCACACACACTCGCTTTTCCTTCAACCACTCCTCCCTTGACACAGACACAGTGACCAGGAAGACCAAACAATGCTTATCACAAGGAATAAGACACACACACACACACACACACACACACACACACACACACACACATTCATACCTGCCTTCACGCAAGCACACACACACGCGCGCGGGGGCGCGCGCATCAGAGGCCGCATAATCTGCGCTCAGTAGACCGTGCATTACACTGCTTCCCAACCTCCACCCAAATAAGCAGGCGCAAAGTAGCACACGAAACGCAACCCTCACGTAAAATCTAAACCATAAAATGCACTCCTTCAAATATACACACTCAACTTAAAGAGACAAAGGGTATTTAGGGTTGCATCGCAGCAGCGGAAGCGCCCCCCTTCCCCATCTCCGAAACGGCAGGAACAGGCTCCCCGCCTTTCTTATTATGTTTTGCTTCCACGGCGTGAAGGCGGTCGTCAGGGCGGCACGCGGCCGGTGGGCGAGAACATGGAGGTTATACTGCGCTGCGCCGTGTCGCGCGCCTTTTTTGTTGGCCGCCCTCCGCCCAGACTACCCCCCGCCCGCTTCCCACCCCCACCGCCCCTTCGCAGCGCAATGTCGCGCAGAATCCGCCGCTGCTCTTCCACGTCCACATCCGCCATGTCCACATCGCCCGCACTCGGCCCGCCGCCATCCGTCGCACCACCGTCGACCGCCATCACATCGGCCGCCCCCTCCCGCCCCGACCCGCTTCCGTCGCTCAACTGCTGCGCGCAGCTTGCAGGCGACGCGACGGCGGCCGTCGTCTCGCCTGCCGTCGACGGACGTGTCGTCGTCGTTGTCGGTGGTGGGCGGTCCCTCGGCTGTGCGAGCGCCGCGAGAAGAAATCCGGCCGACCATTTCGGGAAGCTGTCGACTCGCGCGACGGGCGATGCGGCGGGACTCTTTGCGGCCTTCTGCGGCGGAGTGGGCAGAGTTGGGCTGTTGCATGGCTGTTCCGCGCTACCTGCGATGAGAAGGGTTGAGGGGTGTGGGAACATAGCACGGGGTGAGCGGCAGAGCTGCGGTCAGGTCGGGTCAGGGCGGCGCGATGGCGACTGTCGATGAATAAAATGCGACACGAAAAGGGAAAGCGGGATACTATTGGAAATGTCCCAAAATGAAACGATGGACTAAACAGATCTCTCCCTCCTTCCGACAGTAAAGCTGAATTGAAGGATGGAAAGGTATGCGTGATACGGAGAAAAACAAACTTATTGGGTCATTGAGAATTACTTATTTCTTTGGGGTGGCGGCCCCAACGTGCTGAGTCCCTTCGTTGAACTTCTTTTCCATTTTCCCATTTTCGAGCACCAAAAATACAGTTTGGTTTCACGACCCGACTGCCCCCCCCCCTCCCCCTCCCCGCCCCTCTTCCCTCCCCTCTCTCTTCTCCAGCTCCCTCCCAAGGCGGGCAAAGCTTTCAATGCTCATAACCAGACACAGTAAAAAATCAAACATTTGTTTTGCTTTGTTTTGGGGTTGATTTTTATTGCTTCCTTGAGATTGATTTACAATTGCGGCCGACGTGTTCAAGCACTGCGCGGACCTCCTCGAAATACCAGAATCAAGGGAAAATGAAACCTTTGCAAAGCAAAGTCCCTCCCCCTCTGCCCCCTCTCACACACTCACACACCTCTTCTGAGGCCTCAATGAGAGAGACCAAAAAACACGAATAGCATCGCTTGTAGAAGTATGCAGGGGAAGGGCAGGTCTAATTCCCAAGTAAATGGGCGTACATTGTCAAATTCTGCGTGAATAATGGTCAGGCGCGTGCATTCCCTCGGAATTGTTATCGAAATCAACTTGATCGCAGCCAACTGTGGCGACCCAATAATCATGAAACAGAAGGCGACGATGGATTCGGACTAATTGCAGAAATGAACGAGGGGCACGGGGGACAGGATGCGTGATCGAACATACGCAAAGAATATAACGAGCTCAGCGGAATGACACACTACGAACGACAAAAAGCGAGAAAATGAGCAAAAACAAAAAGAAACGGACAGAAACAATACCTAGGGTTTAGGATCCGCTTACCCTAAAACCCTAATTCAAGCTGCGAAAGGGGTTAGGGCACAACCTACAACCCCAACAGGGGGTAAACGAAAAAATACGACGAGCCAAATGTGATATTTCAAAGCTTAGGGAGATTTTGTGGGGGACAAAGCACATTCATAGTCAGGGTGCAATTAGGGTTAAACCCTAAACAAGCACCTGCTGCTGGGGACGCGGCGAAAAATCGTTGAATGCTCTGCTTTCCCTGGACCGGCGCGCTGCTGAACTCGGTGGTGGAGAGCGCGAGGCGGGAGCAGGGCAGCGCGTCGTCGGCGCGCGCAAACAGTCCTATCGCGGCTGTCGTCAACGCTGCGGCGCGACCGGCGACGCTTCCGGTGAGCGATCCCGGCGGAAGGGCGCCCGACCGGCTGCGCTCCTTCCCCCACGTGCTCCCCACCCCCCGCCCCCCTCGCCAGTGCAGCACAAGGTTCCTGCTCGCAACGCACAGCGGGCGGCAAGTCAAGCGAGCGACAACAGCCAATGAAAACCAAAAAATTACAAGATTTTAAGGGACGAGGCTGCGCATCAAAATTGTTAAATAATATAAGTGCAGAATAATGAAAATCGTCGCGTGCGTAGCGAAAACAGTGCTTGGCGTTGATAGAGCCCGGGCATGAAAGCCACACGGAAGTTCAGCGCCCACGCACGGGCCACAAATTGAGTACAAACGCGAAACCTGAGATTCGAGGTCGAGTCGGTTTATTTCAAATCCCTCGTCATCGATGCTTCATTGCAGAGGTAGTTGATAAGATAGTGCTGCTGGGAAACAAGGGATATCCTCCCCCCCCCCAGCGTGAACATAACGTTGCCACAAATAATTGGTTATACAGCGGCACGAGCTTGGATGTCTCAAGCTGTGACATGCGCACAGAGGCACGAGGCAGCACGTTTCTTCTTGCTCTATGATGGGCAGCTTTACTGAGGGTAGTACTAGTAACAAGCTTTCAGGTGTGCGTCTGATGAGTGTAGATCGGTTACACATAAACGAAGGGCGCAGCTCATTAGGCAGGGGAAAGGAGAGTAAAAGAGGAAACAACAACGGAGCCGTCGAGAGCGGAAAAAAACCGAAAGGCAACGAAGGGCGATTGGGATCACAAACTTAAATAAGAATCACACGTCAAAGCATTGGGCGGCCGCCGAATCGGAATTAAGCGGAGCGCCAAAAGGAAAATTGACCTTGCGACATACAAATGATGGCGGCAATGGTGAGGATCGGCTCGTCCCTCGTTCGAACTCACTAATAACGCTCGTGGTTTGTCCGTCTCATATAGATGTCTGTGTAATCAGACAGCGAGCTACCCGGCCGACTTCTACCGCAATTATATAAAGACCATTATTTATACAGAGGCGTAATCGAACTTTCAATCTTGAACAAAGCAGGGACGGACTGCGCGCGTCACGGAGTGGTTGTAACGCTGTGACGACCCTTTTATGTTGTCCATCGCCACTCGTTCTTATTCCCCTCCTATTTCGCTTGCTTTCCTTGTACTATAATTATTTCTTTCTTATTTGTAATCAATACTCGATAAACGTCAAATTCATGAAATGCTTTTTAACTACCTGGTAGTTTCGGGGTATTTTTTTTTTCTAGAAAAGGTCATGAGTAGGCCCGTAAACGATCACGAGTAAGCCCTTTGCCGGGAACGAGCAGCGCTCACCTGGCACGTCGCTTGTGGGCGACCTCGTCTTGCGCCATTCTCGCCGCGAGTTCGTCAGCCAGTATACCGAGCCATCGCTGGATGGCCGCCATGTCGGCGGTGGCAGAAAACGACTTTGCGGCGAGCATCGACTTGGGAGGCCCTTTCGGCACCACCGCCTCGCCGTCGATGCCGCGAACCGCGTCGGCCACCCACCGCGCGCGCTGAGCCCCGAGTTTTGTCTCCAAGGCCGAAAGCGGGAGGTCCGCGACGTCGCCGGCGCTCACCGCCCCCATCTCCTGCAGCTCGGCGCCCAACTGGTCGGACAGCCGGCGAAACAGAAATAACAGTACAAGTGCAATTTAGGTACGTCCGCAGTAAACGCCTCATACTTGTCGTTTACCCCAACGAGGGCGCATTCTTGAGCCCCCCCGGCCACAACATTTCATTACATTACATGTAAAGGTGCATGTAGAGGATTGGAGAGGGAGGATCAGCTGCAATAGAGCTAATTGGAAGTATTCCGCAAAAACTGTACCTATCCCCCGTCCAATAGTATTGGGATTATGTTCAATTATAGTGTTATATATTCACACACACACACACACACACACACACACACACACACACACACACACACACACACACACACACACACACACACATATACACACACACACGCACGCACGCACGCACACATACATACACACACGCATGCTCACACACACACACACACACACAAACACCCGCGCGCGCGCATAAACACATAAGCACAAGCGCGCACACGCACCGTGTGATTGCCGTAGAAAATAGTATGCAAAAATGACATATTATCAAATCAGACGCTGTTGTGGAGTTAAAAACACATGGACGCGCACATATTGCATTGTGCACACACACACACACACACACGCACGCACACATACATACACACACGCATGCTCACACACACACACATACACACGGAGGCGCGCGCATAAACACATAAGCACACGCGCGCGCACGTACCGTGTGATTGCCGTAGAAAAAATTATGCAAAAATGATATATCATCAAATCAGACGCTTTTGGAGTTAAAAACACATGGACACACACATGGACACACACATATTGGATTGTGCACACACACACACACACACACACACACACACACATTGCTTGACCATCCCAAGCACTACTGTGTGACTATATGCGCCCGATATATCTCATATTAATTCGTATAACATGACAAAAAAGGAAGTAATTGGCTTAAAACCCGACATTAATTGGCACTCTGCGTAGTACATTCACTCACCTTTCCACCCATTTTGCCGATCTTTGTGAGCGGCAGCTCGCGCATCAGGCCCGCCACCGCGCGTAGAGGAATGACCGTCTGCTGATTGGGCTTGTGCATCGCGGACGCGAGCTTAGCGAGCAGCTTATTGGCCGCCACGCCGCCCGACATGCTGTACCCCAACTCCCGACGCACCACTACGCGCAGCCGGGCGCAGATCTTCGCGCCGACCTGCCCAGCCGCGCCACCCGTCGCCCGCTCAGTCACCGCCTAAATGTGGCGTGTTAAGTGTGAATGAGGTGGGTAAAACTTGTCGCATGCTGTTTCCGGGCCATATGCAGGGAAACCAGGCGTTGAATGCATTTTCAATTGATGGGCTATTTTGTCGTCGAAAAGAGTGTGGCCAACAATTATAATTTGCTCAAGTCGGTCTGTCTGCCTGTCCGTCGGTGTGTCTGTGTATCCCGTATCATCAGCTCGATTGGACTCGGCGCGACAGGTTCAATTTCATGACTAAGAAAACACACACTCACACAGTAACACTAACTCAATTGGTGGCTTCTGCTGCTTTTTTCTTGTAAGTAAATTGATAATTACTAACTCGATTGGTGGGGGATTAGCGACAAACGTAATATCAACAAAGTACTGCGCAATGATACGGGTGGGTTCTCCCTTAACTACTGCGCGTCGCGACGATAGTACAGGTACCCGCGGTAGAGTTCTCAAATTCGAAATATTGCTTACAAGAAATTGGTGTGGATGGATGGATGGATGTGTGAGATGAACAATGTGCATGAAAGATGACAATAAATGGCGAGTTGCAACGCCCACTGGGCAGGCCAAGGCAGCGTTAGTGCTGCGTGAAATGCTCGCGACCTCACCAACCCCACGGGCCACTCGTAATATATTGTTTTGAAAAAAGAAGATTGAAGTTTGCGGATATGTGAAATCCGCATCCCAAAAACAAATTATGTCTTTACGACAGCAGAAACTCAAATGGTTTCTTTGCAAACCAAATGCTATAATTAAACAAATAGCATGTTTTTGGCTTGCATTCGGCATTCCCTCTGTGTTGCTATTCACATTCCCCATCTCTTGTAATTCTTTTCCCTGTTATACAATTTCAGAGATTTTCAATTTAAACATATTGTACATATATCAGTGAAAAACAAACTTGAAATGGTTAATTCATAAGGGACGGGCGATTTTTTCCCTAAACCCTTCAGGAGTTTGGGTTTGCAACTGATGGAACTTCTAAGCTGTTGACTCCAATTTACTTCATTACCCTATTGCGACATTCTTAATTCGTTACAATTTTCATTTGTTTTCTTCTTACATCGTTTACAATAATTAGCAGGCAATGACGGACGCACATTTCACGTATGTAAACCCAATGCAAACACAGCACTTGCTTATCTAATTTCTGTTCGTTTCGTAGCTATTTTCATATATTTTTTGTTTTACATAGGAAGGGAGGGGGGGGGGGGGGGGGGGGGGGGGGGGGGAGGGGTTGCGCACCGCCAAGCGGCGATCCAGCACGCTACCGGCCTGCAGCGGGGACGGCCCCTTCACGACGCTGCCCCAAGCGCACAGTCCACCCTCAGACCCGTCGCCTCCCGTCACCTCACGCTCCTCCTCATCCGCAGCACAGTCGCCCAATAACGCCGCCGCACCGCCGCCACCGTCACACACCCCTCCTCTGCCGCCCCGAATCCGCAGCTCCTCGTCCTGTGGGGGAAACATTACAGTCGCATCCGAAAGCAAAAACGGCCCAATCAGAACCCGTTCACGGGTGACGACGTAATATAGTAAAGAAAACGCGACGTTGTACAACATTACTTGATTGAGCAGAGCGGACGCCAGAGGAAGGCGAAAACGGTTCGCTGCGACAACGAAAACCCAGATTAAGCAACAGTGGAGCCACTGCAAATAGCAGAAGAGCCGATCATAGCTCTCACGTCACACCACTGGGACACCAAAAATACATAGGGTATTCAATTAACGTCAGTTCTCTGAGTAGAAGATCATACCCATACCAGGAGCCATGCACCAATGGAGAGAGAGAGAGAGAGAGAGAGAGAGAGAGAGAGAGAGAGAGAGAGAGAGAGAGAGAGAGAGAGAGAGAGACAGACAGAGAGAGAGAGAGGGGAGACGTGTGTGGGGGGAAGAACAGCACCCACCACCATACGGGTCAAGTCGAGGTACACCTCGTCGATGCTCGCCTTTTCGATCACCGCCACGTCAGCCACCGTCGAATGGATGAGGCCAATGATCGCGCGCGACGCGCATCGATAGCGTTCTAGACAGGCCTTCTCCTTCAGCCTGCTCCGCTGCGGCGCCGCTTGCTGCCGCTGCCCATGCTGCCCACCACCTATCTCGCCCCCACCGCCGCTCTGATCGCCGATCGTTTCCACGTGAACCAGGACAATCCCGGGGCACACCTTCTGCGCCTCCGCAACGCGCATGTGGCGACTCACTCCCTGAGCCCGTGCTTCGTAGTTGACAGCAATCAGGCCCTCCCTGAATGAAAGGCCAATGCACACACGAACAGAGACAGGCAAGATGCTAGTTAATATACATATCTTGGGGGGCGTTACGGGTACATTGAATGTGTGTTTGTGCGCCTATGTGTGTGTGTGTGTGTGTGTGTGTGTGTGTGTGTGTGTGTGTTGTCTGAAGAGACGGGAAGAGGTTAACTGACCATTGCTGAACTGCACAAGGCGTGCCGGGCTGAATCCCCAGCCGTAGCTGCTCCACCTGGCCTATAAAATCAGGGAGGGGAGAAAGAAGGAGGGGCTTAAGCGCGCCCCTCACGCCACCCTGCCCACTCTCCCCTCTTCAGTCGAAATCATCACATCCAACCCATTGTAAATATGGAGCGCTTTCATTGAGGAACCTCCGCCTCCGTGCCCTACGACCATTTCCCTACCACTACCACTAGCGCGCGACAGATGCTAGCTTCCTGATACTGTGACATAGCAGCGCCCGTGGCACTGCTGACAGGAGCCGGAGTGGCCCCGCTGCAGAGGGTGTGCGCCTAGAAATAGAAAGCTGGTTATTGATAGGAAGATAGGTATACAGATTGATAATGATAGTGAGACATACATATAGAAAGATGGACAGAGAGACAGAGATTGATGGACAGACGGACAGAGATATGGTGAGAAAGAGAGGCAGACGCGAGACAAAAAGATGCACAGATACTGACAACAAAGAAAAGGGCGACCACGCGGGCGGTCGGGCATCCCCACACCCTTTCGGCACTCCGCACAGGCAG
Source organism: Tetraselmis chui (assembly GCA_026401115.1). Classification (NCBI taxonomy): domain Eukaryota; kingdom Viridiplantae; phylum Chlorophyta; class Chlorodendrophyceae; order Chlorodendrales; family Chlorodendraceae; genus Tetraselmis; species Tetraselmis chui. The sequence continues at coordinate 152,228 of JAPMLY010000537.1, forward strand.
ATTTCTGGGGTGGGAAAGGACGGCATGAAAGGCGTGCCATATGAGAGGCTGGCTCGAGAATTCCGGAGTGGTGGGTGAAGGGCGAGCGAGAGTTTCTTTTACGTTAGCGACCGAGAGTGTCTCGGCGGAAAGGTCGGCGACGGCGACGGAGCAGTGGCGGAGACGTACGGCGAACGAAGGGGCGAGGAGGGGTGTAACATAGGTAGCGAGTATCGATACCACGGTAGTATTGGGAGGTGGTGGCGTACAGTAGAAGCAGTCGAGGTCGAGGTGCAGGATGACGCGGGAGGTGTCGCAATTGTCGAGATGAGTCGGGGTGGAGGTGGTACGTCGCGAGTGGTGCCCGTCGCAGCCCTCGCCTCCGCCCTCCGCCTCCGCCATCCCTGTCCATTCACTCAGTTCCTCCTCCCCGTCCATCGTCAATCACGGGAAGAAGTGAACTATATGTGGATATGATGAGTGCGTGTCATGGGGTGCTCGCGCTCGTGGTGAGGTGAGTGACAGTGACTGCCAGTCGTTGGGTTGCTACTACCCCTGTGTCGGGAGAAGCGAAGAGAGAGCGCTGCGAAATTCTGAACATTTTGAAATAATCTACAAGTCGGAGAATGTTTTCAAAACCCCTGTCGTTAAATCATCGCGATCGCTACTATCTCATTATTTTCAAAATGTTGAATCGCTCTATAGCAAGTGCCTTGGAAGAATGGGTGGTACGGTACGTGTACCCACAAAAACGCGCGTGGTACAAAGCAATATTTTCATTAGTACTTTTCTCCTTAAATAAACGTAAGGAAGCTGTATCATCGCTATATTTGCCGTTGCTCGCACCTAAAGCGCACCACCTCTCTGTCGGGCAATCTTCCCGACTCAGAAGGACCAAAGTCATATCAAACTCTATCTCAAGCCCGACGCTTCTCTAAACAAGTAGCTAAGAGGATATTGAAACTATGGGTAGTCGGAGGCGCAGATTGGTGTGTTGAGTTGAGCTTGCAAGCAGCGTCAAGAACGGAGGCGGCGATTGGAACGTCTTGCGAATCCGGGAATGAAGGTCGCATGCTGAATAGCAAATGAGGTGGCTTCTCGAAAAAGCCAACCAAATTAGCCTCGAAGGGGTGTGTTCAATTCCGAGCGCACGGGTGGCGTTGTGCGCAAATTCAACTTGAGGCAACAAGTTTGTCGAGTTCGATTCATTGTAGCAGCAAAAATTAGCGCAAAAGTTGCTTGAAAGTGATGTTGACGCGCTCCGTTAGTCAATCCGTCTCCGGGTGTCGACTAGAAGACATGTTGAGTCGCGTTCAAAGGCGTCTCCAAAGCGTTTGCCAAAAGCCACTAACAAATTTAGGGTCGCGATCACTGACCACCACTCGGGGCAGTCCGTGTAATCTATAGACTCCATGTAAAAACAAACAAGTAGTTTCCTCTGATGTTACACTCTTTGTATACGGCAAGAAATAGGCCAATGAGTAAGATGATGTCAACGCCATTCCGTCCACTCACACGAAGGTGTGTTAAGTAGTCAAATCCAATTGCGTGCCACGTTCGGGGTGGAGCATGTAAAGGGTAAAGAGTTGCAGCCATATGTGGTCGAATCTTACCTCGTCGACACACGACGCAGCGCTCACAACAAATCTTCAACACCTTGGCGAATTCGTTTCCACTAAAATCTGTCGAGCGCTTTAGCAAGAGTGCTCGCAACTCTTCTGTAACAAGGTGACGAGTTGTTGTGCAACTCTGAGATCAATCTCAATCGCAGCTCGGAGTTCCGCGGGACACAAAGGCGATCGAGACGCCAAAATACCCAGCTCCGGCTTCAATCCGATTGTCTTTCGTCCACTCACCCTCGTCCCCATTAAACGAGTCTTGGGAGTACCCCTCGCGAATGAGAATAGCGAACCGAGGGCTCAACGCGTTAACAATGATTGAGTTTAATTGCACATCCTTTAACAACGGTTGGGACTTCCTTCGCAAATTTCTGTTTGACGGAACCTCGACATCCCAAAATATTGGAACTGTGGCCTAAGGTTCGAAGCATGCTCTCCGGTCGAACGGATCTGCCTCGTTCAGGGGTCCCTTATTATTGCGGTACGCGAGTTTCAATGTGCCCACAAACGGCCGCAAGTCCCGCCGGTAACGAGCTTGCCCCTTGTTAAGTATGTTCTTCGATTGTTTGAGCAAATGTCGCAGTTTGTCGTGGTATGTTACGACGAAAGACTTATAGCAACCTTCAAGGTAACACCTTCAATGCTTTACAGCTTCGCATACGGCCAAAGCTTCTAAATCATATGCAGAGTAGGTGTTGCCGCGCTCAGTTGGATTAAGCTTACGCGCATAGCACGAGACTAGTCCTCCTCGTTGGTCTTGCGACATGACTGATGCAATCCCATTGTCGAAGCACTTGTACCTACGGTCAGCATCGCGTCAAAGCTAACCTCCGGAAGGATCACACATGGCTCGGAAATTGGCCGTAACATGAGAGTCTCAAAGGCTTCCTCAAAGGAAAGCGTTCGCGTAACCTTATGTGGATGGGGATTTTGTAGTAAGCCCGTAAATGGAGCCGTAAGGTCGCTGAAATGATGAACAAACTTGGCGTATAAGTTGCAAAACTGCACGAAAATGCAAACCTCCTTCTCCGTTGTAGGCGTTAGGAATGTCTGCAACGGCCTCGAATTTCTTTGTCGAAACATGAATTCTATCAACATACACCGTGTCGCTCAAGTACTCCATGTCTTGAAGACCGAAGAAGCACTTCTTAAGACGTAACTTCAAGTCCTCCTCTTTGAAACGTTGAAACACAATACGTAAGTGCTCAAAGTGCTTTTATATTGCGACTCTAGACACAAACGTCGTCGAGGTAAACCGTCACGAACTTGATGTGCAAAAAGTCGCGCAAGATGTCGTTCATCACCCGCTGGAACGTAGTTGGTGCATTGCAACCCATTCCAATAGACCATGAGATGTCTGAAACGCAGTCTTGTGGATGTCTTCGTCACGTAATCGAACTTGCCAAAAGCCATAGGCGAGGGCGATATGAGTGTACAAATTCGCGTCCTTTGGCTCATCAAGAGTGTCATTCATACGCGGAAGTGTGTAGCCGTCCTTACGCGTAACCTCGTTAATACCTCGGTAGTCAATGCACATAAGCTTTACGCACAAACAAGTTGGCGAGCCGAACTCACTGTTAATGGGTCGAAATAGACCGGTCTCTTCTGCGTCTTTGAGCTGACGATTGAGCTCATCGGGTTGTGCAAGCGACAATACGTAAAGACGCTGGCGTTTCATTGGTCCATTTGTTTCAATATAATGATCCCACCGTTGGCTTACATGTGGCGAGTCCATTGGCTACAACAGCTCAAGGAAATCATCGTAGAGTAACGACCGGAAGTTTTCACGTTGCATTGTAGTTATCTCCTCTCGAGTGTAGAATCCACAGTTGATCACTTGAAACTCAGCGTTACGTCCGTTGCATCGGCGAGTCTTGCGCATGAGCTTATGTACCTAGTCTGGCGACATTAGTAGACACTCATGTCGTCGATCCTCCAGGTGCATATCCACATTTGTACCATCCATGAGGGTGAAAACTGTCGGAATCGGTAACGGATAGTTACATGCAGGTCGTGATGGCCCCGCAAGGGGGGGCGGGTGTGGTGACTAGGGAAGTGAGACGGAGAAAGATGGCGGCCGGCGATGGCAGCGGCAAGGCCGGCCGACCGCCACTAACGGGGAAATAGAGAACCACTTATAACATAGCACTAAGTACTAGGATGACAAATAGGTACCTTGCATATCAGCACTACGCAACGGGATGCTATTGCTAACACCCCCCCTCAAGGTAGCCGAAATCTTGACGTCGTCCGAGCTTGCGTCGAGGAAGGTGCCATCTTTGTCGAAGGTTTAGTGCTTGTAACGTGTGTCTCACGCGGGGTAGGTGTAGCGACATGTGCTCACATGAACGTGCCACTAACGGCGAGCTGCCGATATGAAGCGGTTCCAAATGTACTGCAGAATGTACTAGTCTGATATGTAGCGGGGAAAACTGACCAAGGGCGAATTAGCCGACGCATGAGAGCGACCGGTGAGGAAGAAGCAAAGCCAACAAGGTTGTTTGGAGCACGCAGGCACGAAAAAGCATTGACGGGCGCTGCCCGTATTGACTCCCCCCTTTGGCCGTGAGAAAGATTAGCTCCGTGAGAAAGTTAGGCGAGCGTTGCGGCATTACCTCGGGATAAAACCAATAGCATTACTAATTAAGTACGCACGGGCCGAATTTTCGCGGGTCGGCTCAAAACAGCCATATCCGGTCGAGAGCATCGGTAAGTTGAAGGCTAGGTGAGACTGAAAGCTGGGTGGGGCGAGCGTGGCGCCGGGCGCTTTACACACGCTCTTCTCCTTTTTACGTGGGAGATGGTAGGATGGTCGCAGACAACTAGCTCGAAGGCGAAGCGTGGTGTCGGTTGGACGATGAATCACTACCGTGGCGCCGAGCGCTTTGCACAAGCTCTTCTCTTTCTTACGTGGGAGTAGGTAGGGCTAGCGTGGCGCATAGCGCTTTACACACGCTCCTCTCAAGTGTAACTTGGTGGAGGGCCCATAACCGGTCGGAATCGGGAACGGATATTTACATGTAGGTCGTACCGGCCCCACAAGGGGGGCCGGGTGTGTTGACTAGAGAAGTGAGACGGAGAGAGGCGGCGGCCGGCGAAGGCACCGGCAAGGCCGGCCGACCGCCAGTAACGGGGGAAAAGAGAACCGCTAATAACATAACACTAAGTACTAGGATGACAAATAGGTACCTTGCATTTAAGCACTACGCAACGAGATGCTAGTGCTACCACAAAACAAGTGACGTGCCGAACTGTAACGAAGCTTGTTCGTCATCTAGCCGTGGTAAACCGAGCACTTGCTCGTTACATAGCCATCGTCAACCGCACGCAAATCATGTAGGACATAAAACGTCCGTTTGAATTCGTGTTTAGCCGGCTCGAATGGAACATCGCAAATCGTACAATAAGTTACACGCTGACCGTTGACGAGTCGAACTGGGGGTCTTAGACTTCACGGTTGGTATAGAGAAGCGTCTTACGAAGTCCTCTGACACGAAGTCAAACGTCGTTGTACAGTCGATAAATCTAAAAAATTGCTCTCCACCATCATGACTTTCACGTTCACCCTGGTTCAAATTGAGATCAGTAAGAAGGGCGGTAGCGTCCGTAGAAAATTGTCGTAGCTTGGCGATGGACGTTGTAGACTCGTCTAGTGGTACAAGTAGCGATGAAGGTTCCATGGAAGATGTTGTTGTGGCTGAATCGTAAAAATCACAATCAGCGTCGACCAACCACAACTGAAATGACCATGGAGCAAGGGCAACAACCTCCCGTTGGGTCGGGTCGCTAACTCGTTAACCGATTGGCGAGTGAACAACTATATTCGAGCATGGACTCCTTGGTACAATTTCTAGTGTCGAGTGATGTTATTGAACTTAGCCCACTTAGGTAGGACGGACCGAGCCATCGTAGGTTTTGGAAATGTATGCCGACAACTATTTAATGGCACGTCATATGTTCCGCTAACTCCCAAGGCGGGTTGAAGAACACTCGCTCCCCACTCAAGTCTCTCTCCAAGACATAGTTTCTCGGCGAATAGTGAGGTAAGTCACCATGCGAGCTGAGACACTCGCCATCAACACAACCTTCCAAAGTGAAGTCAAAACGTGCATGTAGAGGCTTAAAAACATAGTCGACCAAATTCCAATCAATCGAGTGTCTAGATTTTACATGTCTACCACTTTCTCTATGCTTAATTTGACGACGATGACCAACTATTGACTTTTTTGGTATCGCTATTAGAGTCGATAGAGGTGTCGAAGAATAAAGTTGCACCTTTGTCGCTATCAATGTTTTAGGACGACAAGTAGATGTAGCCAATTGCTCATGCTCGTCTGATGGGCAACCTTGTCAACCTCATTTTTGCTTGTCGTGGACGTTAGCTGGCGCCTTGTCATCTAGCTTGGGCACTAGAAGAGACGGTGTCCCTTCTTGTGACACTTGAAGCAAAGTCCTTATGTGGGAAGGATTAGCTCCTCGATAAGTTAGGCGAGCGTTGCGGCGTTGTCTCGGGAAAAAACCAATAGCATTACTAATTAAAGTATGCACGGGCCGAATTTTCGCGGGTCGGTTTTAAACAACCATATCCGGTCGAGAGCATCGGTAGGCTGAAGGCTAGGTGAGACTGAAAGCTGGGTGGGGCGAGCGTGGCGCCGGGCGCTTTACACACGCCTTTCTCCTTTTTACGTGGGAGATGGTAGGACGGTCGCAAACAACTAGCTCGAAGGCGAAGCTTGGTGTCGGTTGGACGATGAATCACTACCGTGGCGCCGAGCGCTTTACACAAGCTCTTCTCCTTTTTACGTGGGAGTAGGTAGGGCTAGCGTGGCGCCGAGCGCTTTACACACGCTCTTCTCAAGTGTAACTTGGTGGAGGGCCCATAACCTGTCGGAATCAGGAACGGAAAGTTACATGTAGGTCGTGCCGGCCTCACAAGGGGGCTGGGTGCGGTGCCTAGAGAAGTGAGAAGGAGAGAGACGGCGGCCGGCGAAGGCACCAATAGGGAAAATAGAACCGCTAATAACATAACACTAAGTACTAGGATGACAAATAGGTACCTTGCACATAAGCACTACGCAACGGGATGCTAGTGCTAACACCCTCTCTTTGTGTCGTTTACGCTCTCGAGGAATTAAAGCTCATAGAATGTTCTGCTAATGTTTCGAGAAGCCCGCTTGCGGCCTCTTCGAATGTCACCTCCCTCCACTGCACTCTAGGCTTACATGGCTCCAGCCTTGCTAGCTTACACATATTCTCGCATGGTCTTCGTGCCGTGCGCTAGGGCTCTCGCAACGGTCTGAACTTACTAGCGACGCGGCCTGTGTGCCTTGGGAAATCACACTAGCGCATCATGTAGCTAGTTAAATTAATTGTACGCACTTGTACGTACATGAAGGTGCTCGTAGTATAGTACATCAACAATACTCTCGCCAATTTTCAGTGGTGACGTCACCACGAAGTACGTCCTTCCGATGGAAAAGCACGGGTCAATTTAGTAACGAGTACATGTACAACGTCTTGCAATGTATTGTTGGAAGACAACACTCGTCACAAGTGCGTCACAAACAGTCGCCGTGCCGGTTAGACGAAATACGCAGTGGGCTCAGAGCTCCGCAATATGAATGCTTGTGCGATGGTCGTGCAAACATGAGGCATAAGCGACGGAGGGGAAGCCGTTGTCGGTGAAAGGCACGGAATCGCGTAGGTATACTTCCCACCGATATCCTCACAACCCCATGGCAAGGTGCGTCAGGCCACGATGTTGAAATGATCAAAAAGTGGATCATATGGCACGAAATATTTTTTGAATGGGGCACCGTTAGACGCGTTTTTCCAATGCGCTATGAATGCACCTACTCACGGATTCAGAAAACTCGAGAAAATTCGGGGAATTATTAGATGTTCCAAAATATTCTGGCAACACCCACGTCAAATTGGGCTTACCTCATGAGGAGATTTACGTGGGGCTTGGCGACACATGTTTACGCATCCTTCACTCATGCCGCTTTACAAGCCCAATATTCGACGTACGCCACGCGTGGGGCAAGTGTGATTGCACAAGCAATTGCCCAAAGTAAGCATTCCAAACACCACCGACGACGTGTTGCGTCCCATCCAAACGGCCAAGTTGAACCCCGCCCCTCACCAATGCCAATCGCCCTCGCCAATTTATAGGGTACACGGTCTCTCAAGACCTGCATCATGCGCGGGTTTTTACTCGCTTGTATTCCAAATATATCACCCGTGCCAATGGCATGACCTTTCACGCCCCATCCATACACCCGTAGACAAACATACCCGTGCATTCAACACGCCTCCAACCCTCCAACAAGTCTGAGAATACTTGTTAAAGTGGATCCTTGAGCTGTATGTAGCTTGGTATGAGCGCTTGCGCAATGCCCGAGCGTGGCGCTAAGGACCATGTGTGTAGTTGAAACAATTTCATGGGAATTTATCGGGTTAATTCGACAAACTCGTCCGACAGGACTCGCTTTAAGCTCGCGTCAACTGTACCGAGTGGCGACTAGTCGCAATCTAATCCTTGCTTGCTTCCCGGCTCTACTACACTTGTGTGGTATCTGGGTGTTGTCTTGCTTGGCGTGGCGAGAGGGGCACGTGATGTTCTTGACTAGCTTGATGATATTGTATTCAACATTTTGTATGTCCGGGCTTTGGTGGAGGAGTGTATTAAAGCCCGCTTGCAACCCAAATTATTCGCTACGACATTCTCGGCGGACGGCAACGTTGTTTATTTAAAAAAAGTAGTCGCCCGGTATGGACCCAACACTCATCATCATATTGTATCCTCTGCTGCGCCTGATCCTTGAGCCTGACTCACACGAGGCCTTAGCAACGGCGAGGCTCGGCGCATCACATCGCTATAGGCTGCGCAATGTATAGGCCACCTCACCTGAGAAAGGCATCGTCGGCCGTCGCATCCCAAGGTCGACCGGATCCCGGCGACGCGCTTTGCCTACCAGCTGTCACCCATCCGCTAGCACCCCTACGCCACCCTTCTTCCCTAAGCAGCAGTTACCCTCGCTCCGGCGCGTCGGCTCGCTCGGCCCGCGGGCGATACAGGCCTCGTGCGTTAGAGGAGCGCGGAGCGCGTCTGCTCTGCCGCGCCAGTGTTAAACTGGATAAGCCGGGCGAGGAGTACCGGCGAAACGTGGGCTTAATGCTCATCAACTCACAAGACCGCGCCTTCGCAGGCACGACGCTTCAACTGCCCCCCTCCCCCCTCCTCTTTCATCCTACTCTCCGGTGATCATATGTATGGACGCCGGCTTGATGTTTCCGTGGCTTTGCTTCTCAGCGGTGCGGCTGAACGACAGTAAGGGGTACTGGCAAATGCCTCAGGGCGGTATCGACGCGGGGGAGGACACCTGGGCGGCGGCACTGCGCGAGTTGCACGAGGAGACGGGCGTCAAGGACGTCCAGCTTCTCGCTGAGGTAATATTAAGCACCTTCCGCCTCTTCCCTATGACTAGCGATTGATTTTCTCACGCCCTCATTCTTAATCTGCATTTTGTGACTTCGACGAAGGCGCCGGGGTGGTACGCGTATGACTTTCCACCGGAGACGCGCGCCAAGCTTTACGGCACTTGGGCAAACTACAAGGGGCAAGCGCAAAAGTGGTTTTTGGTCCGCCTGACAGGGCCAGAATCGCAGGTTAGTGCCTCGTTCTGACTGGTCGGAACGGCTGCGTGGTATTGTGAAAGGGGTAGCCGACTGGTGCTTGCGTGGGTCTGCGATGCAGATCGACATTTCGGGGATCGGCGAGCAGCGCGAGTTTTCGGAGTGGTGTTGGATGCCATTGGGGCAGCTAGTGGAGTGTGTGGTGCCTTTCAAGCGTGCCGTGTACGAGGGGGTGGTTGCCGAGTTCGCAGCTGTGTTGGAGTCTCATTCCAAGGAGGGCGCGTTGGGGCGACGAGAGTAGTCGAGTGTGAAAGAGTTCAGCTTTGTTATATATGTTGATATGTTATTGTCTTCAAGGTAGGATTTCTTCAAAGGCATTATTTTCTAGGCAGCATGCATGTGTGTGCGTGCGTGTGTGTGCGTGTGTGTGTGTGTGTGTGTGTGTGTGTGTGTGTGTGTGTGTGTGTGTGTGTGTGTGTGTGTGCGTGCGTGTGTGTGTGTGCGTGTGTGTGCGTGTGTGTGTGTGTGTGTGTGTGTGCGTGTGTGTGTGCGTGTGTGTGTGAAGTTGGAAACAAATTGCACGACTAATTAAAAAGAAACTGAAACAGATGCTGGCTGAAGTGTGCAGCTGTCCGCAGCGACTTGACGCGACGAGAGCATGATATTTACGAGCGCTCTGTGTGTGTGTGTGTGTGTGTGTGCGCGCGCGCGCGCGTGTGTGTGGGTGGGTGGGGTGGACGCTTTTTCCGTCTGTGTCTGTGTGAGAAGGTGTAGGTCTTTTGTGGGTGCGTCTGCGTGTATGTGTCTATGGGCATGTATGTATGGAGGGAGAAGAGTGTGGGTATATGTGTGCGTGGGGATGGGTGAACATCTGTTTGTGTGGGTGTTTGTTTGTGTACATGGGGGGGGGGGGGGGGGGGGGGGGGGGGGGGGGGGTAGTATGCGGGTGTTTAGGTGTTGGTGGGGGTGGGGTAGGGGTGTGCGTGCACTTCCTTTTGAAAGCAACCTGCACATCTTCAACAATAGTTAAGACTCATGATGCAATGGCGCAGGTATGTCGATTCTCCAAGTGAATCGGCAATAGCGCATCCCTCACGAATATTTGTTAATTCCGCCCTAACCAAGGGGACGTACTTAAAGGTGCTTGTATGACTGGCATGCCCTCAATGATGGCTAGTGTATATTTCCCTTCGTTGTGGCCGCAAGGACTCACATCGCTGATGGGGATACTGTTGCCCGCGGACGTAATAATATTTTGTAAAACTTTTAAGTCCTATTTGTGCGATGTGCCGAAAGAGCTCTAGCCGAGGTCATGGCTCATGCCTTCCCTGCGACTAACTCCGCATTGCGCGAAGGGCGGGCAAGAACGATCGGGGTACGGCGCGGATTGGGGGAAGGATTTACTTTAAGCTTTCATCATGAAGCGTGGCGTATGCTTCGGCCACGTAAATACATGTTTGACACAATTGAAGCGCACGGAAGACAAAGCCTCCGTGGCGTTAACGGGAGGGGTATTGAGATTGACGTTGGAGGACAACACGCCGATGCAACAATACGACCGCACTCTCAAGGCCCGCCCTTGTAGACAAGTCTCCCTATTAATATTCCCAACTACTACTCCCATTCACCGGCCCGGGACAAACCACCGGAAACACAATAATTAGTGCCAACCCCGGCCAAGCACTAAATCTAGTATCAAATATACGAATACTATATAGAATATATACAGTTGATATATATCTCGTGTGCAAAACTCCTACCCTACCTTTCCTTCCCTCGCTCGACACACTCGATAGGCTCCATCAAGCCATTGAGCACATGTATGATATGCCCCTCCCCATCCCACCTACCACATGCACGCACCCCACCCCCACCTATGAATGCAACCTCGCAAAGCCGGCATCTATCACCCCCCATCATCCAACGTACACCCACTTACCTACTCACCCCCATACCGCCAAGGAGTGGATCCGGGTAAGAAAAGCAGAAAACCCACGAATCATAGTAGGTTCGAGACCATACGTGTGCTATTCGTGCACATTTCGTGGTAGCTTTGGGGTTAGGGTATGTTTGCTCTAAAGGATCCGAATCCACTCCATGCCTACCGCACGCACTACCACTACCTTCCACTTCCATGCGACCCTACCCACGATTGGACAACGTTTGTTTGTATAGAAGGCTCTCAAAGAGGGGGCTCTGCCCCCCTAGGGGCCGCAGCTACTCACCCTTTCATACACACCTCTTTCAAAATCCTAGTCACCTCTGCACCACCAACCCATACCATTTAAGTGCCGAACTTGCAACCATATACCTCGGACTCAAACTAGGACACCTTCCCCTCTTATCAAACAGCGCATGCTCCCTCCGTCTCATCCATGAGTACATCCGTAGCTCCAACACCATGCAACAACACCCCCACAGAGAAATACTCTCACCTATCCTATCTACACTCCAATCCCGCTCCACGGCCGGTTTAACGACCAATCTCGGTAAAATAAAAGCACAAAACAACTCTAAAGGCAATGAAATTGTAAATCACTTAGCAAACACATTCGCAGACGGCCAACCCGCTAATGCAATGTCCTTCAGAGCCGCCCACAACACATATCTAGAACAATGGACATGGCCGTACACCACCCAACCTGACGAGCCTTACCTTCCTAAGACCCTATTATACACCAACCTCAAAATAGATGTACGAAAATACAGTCTCGCATCAACCATCACTCCCCACTCCACCAAACATGGCGACCTCTTCGCCGCATCCAACGAAGTCGAGTAGATTTTACCTACCATGGTCGACACCCATCCATCACATCCACTCAATTCACCAAAAAAATGGAATTTATGCGGGGCGTTCACAACACCCGCCTCTTCTCTTGGAACAAAACTCTCAAGTGCCCAATACGCGGCCATTTCATCAGCAACGGCCACATGGCGGGCAACTGCCCCTTAGGGTTAGACTTCCGGCAAGACCACCACAATAGTGCACTCCAACTCTAACTCACACTACCAGAACAATCAAATGGGAGGCGATGGAAAACCATCACCGCCGACTTCGGTAATTAACCTATTAAATCATTCACACCCCACACATTCACCGAACCACTCCTTCAACTTGACACACTCTCCTTACATCACAGTCACATAATCACACGTAGAGTTGGTGCCGACAAAAGGCCTCGACCATCCCTCCCTAACTAACCCGCTGCCCCGCAGGCCGCAGCTTTGCCATAGGATAATCTGCCCACTCAACTGAGACCCCCAGCACATAAACCCGACTTTATTAGACTCCTAGAACCCCGTCTTGTCGGCCACACCTCCTCTCGACGCACATGTTCCTCTATTCGTAAAGGAGTATTCAGATAGGAGAATGAAAATACTGCGCATATAATAACCTTAAAGACACCCACCACCTCACCATAGAAAAAAACACCTCCCTTGCGAACGCACTTTGCTCAAACTGGCCAAGCACACACGTGGACGCCGTACCCATAGTTATGATCCGCACCGGCACACCCCATTCCCTCTTACACATCAGCATCAATACCCTAATCAACCCTAGAACTGACCCACCGGAAAAACCCGCAAATACCCCAAACCGAGAAACTACCCTCATAATCTCCCGCCTACACATACACTATGTCCAATGGCTCCACCATCTACTCCACATCTACCGTATCGAATCCTTTACCACTTACAAACAACTTCTTCACCAACATTTCTAGCCCTACCCACCCATCCAATTCCACACCCAACCCTATCTTGCCAAGAACCTCCTAGGGGGAGTAAAGTTGGACAACACCTTTGGAGAGGAAGGATAAGGAGACCCCCGGCCTAAAATTTGTATTCAAAGTCCTAGATGGCATATGCAAGAAGGCCCTTAAACAACAGCCATAATGTGCATTGTCATTGTTGTTAGTTATTCTAATTTTCAATCTTTTGGAGGATATCATGGTCAAGCATTGCATGACGGAGTGCAAGCCGTCATCGTTGCCGATGGACCCCGGCTTTCTCTCCGGTGTCGCGCACATGGGTTCGCCTCTACTAAGTGGTGTGATTAAGGACTTGCATCCGAGCCTCTCGGGCAGCCTTCAATACACGGTTGTATGCATGCGCTCTGATGTTTCTACAACATTGAGCATTCTTGGTTGTGCTCAAGCCAGCCCACGGAGGCTCACTTCTAGGCGCTTATAAAAGTTGTGCGCTACCTTGAGGGGACTATCGACCTGCGCCCGACGTTGGGGGGGATACGGATCACAACCTCCAACCTACAAGGTTGGCGGATGCAAATTGGGCTAATGACACCAGTACGCGAAAGTCACGATATGGTTACTTGCTTACACTCAGCCGAGGCCCAGTGAGCTACAAGTCTAAACAACGGACATGCGTCGCCCAGACTACATGCGAGGCTGAGTACTACTCAGAAGCTTACGCCACCAAGGAGGGCATCCACCTCCGCCAGCTCCTTGGCGAGATCTTCAACGAGCCGGTCAACAGGACCACTACTATATAGGAGGACCGCCATAGCGCGATAGCCTACTCTCAAAACGCACTAGTGAGCGAGAAGATCACGCACATCGACATGAAGTGGCACTTCCTTAAGGACATGTTAATCCATGAACACACGGAATGGCATTAAGAGGGTTAGAACCGCCGCTTCTCGGAACGGAGCCGTACGCCTTATCCAAGTACCGCCAAAAGTCGGCACCCGATAGGAACGTATTGTGCATATGAACCCATCGCATCGCATCGCGAAGAAGCTGCGAACACCTATAGCGAACCCCTATAGGTGGAGGGCCAGGTCTCCCCCGGAGTCCAACGTACAGATGTGTCCATTATTAGCCCTACGGAGGGATATGTTAACATGACCACATGGAGCTAGGAACGGTCATGTTGAGATACCTACGCAAAGGTGCGGATGGTGCGTGTGGCCGACACGCATGTTCACCAAACCACTGCCATGTCATGCACGTACAATACACAGAAGTGCGATCATGGGAGGAGCGGATCCAATGCAGCGCTTCACCCCGTAGGGAGACCATAGCTATCTTCACGGGGAGTGTTGTTAGTAATACTTATTGGTTATTAGTTACAAAAATCTTTTACAAGCTAGTCTAGCTAGATGTACATGGTACATATATTGACCAAATAAAGATGTACACTAGGCATTGGTCTATTGAGTCGAAATAGAGCTGTCGCTAGGCTACGGCTCAACACTCCCTTCGTCCCGAGACCATGCTTGAGGGTGGTTGTCTTTGTGACTGCCCTTTGTGTGATTTTGACTGTAACTACGTATACACACGCTAGGTACCTTCCATATTGAACTTGTATGCACGGTTCAACACACACCCATGGGCAAGTAAACAAGTATGATATGCGGGGCTGAATGCATGGCCGCTACACTATGCTCGCTTGCGCACGCGATGGTTTCATGTGCTGCTCTTGTGCTTCATCTGCCTTTGGTCATGCTCGTCGCAGCGTTGCGAAAAAGACCCGAACAAGTTTTTTTTTTTTTTGCGCCCCCGGGATATGGGACCCGGGCATGGATAATAAGACCCCCATCAATACGTTGTTCACAAAAAGCCAGTCGTGAGTCGCAAGTCGTGAGTATTTGCGGGCCTTCACCAGTGTACTGGAATAGAGTACAGTGTTCTAATTTCTGGATCTCGCATGTATGTTGTAGGGTACAAAGTACATGCGGCGGGCGATACATCGCCAGGAAATTTTAAAAGGAAAAACTCTTCGATTCCTCGGGAACCGGATTCCCCCCCTCCGACCCGTACGCGTACGCAAGCCACTGTACGCGTACGATCCCGGCAGTCAGTCTTTGCTTTTGAACATCGGATAGGCCATATTCAGGTGGCTTGGATTGGATAATGAACGTTGAGAGTTTTCAGAGCCTTTCTTTTTCATGTATCTCTACGGGATACCAGTTTTCGAAACCGGCGGGTTCTGGACGATGACCTCGCGGTCCATATTTCTCGCCGCGTAACCGATCCCCTCGCGTCTTCGCTAACATCCACTCTTGTTGCCCTCAACCCCCGGGCTGGTAGGTCCCCTCCTTGCTGCCTAATGTTACTTTGTATCAATGATCAGACTCTTAAACTCTTTGGTCGTTGCGCGCAGGATGTTCCAATGGCGACTGGCTTGACCTAAGTATTTGGTTGTTTTCAAGTAGATAGACATACCGGTCAAACCGCTGTGGTACATGCGTTGTCCGGCGGCACTCGCTACCTTCTCGCTCTCGAGCACTTATCGACGTATCCATGCAGCGCCTCATATGAGGGCCGGGATCCATGTGACGTTTCATGACGACTATTGGAATTCTTTTACTGCCTGTTTGATGGCTATATTTCTTTCTTTCCGGTAGGGAAAGCCGAATCTCGTCTGCCCCGACAGTCCAAACGGACGGACTCTCTCGCCGTTACTTGCTCAATCTATTGTGGAGCCGTTTGATAAGGGACTAAGGGAGACTTCTCGAAACACATGTACAATCACTCTCACGTACCATATGCATAGTTATGTGTATCCAGTGCGTAAGATTGGTTGTGTGTGCATGTCGACCTTTTCCCGTGTTCGTGTGTGCTTAGTAAGCATCTTGCTATTGACATCAGTCCTGCTGTTTGTATGTCCACCCAAGCCAAAGTGTTTTCCTTTTACATGTATGCATGTGTGTGTGTGTGTGTGTGTGTGTGTGTGTGTGTGTGTGTGTGTGTGTGTGTGTGTGTGTGTGTGTGTGTGTGTGTGCGTGCGTGCGTACGTGCGTGCGTGTGTGCGTGTGTGTGCGTGATTCGCATGTGCATTCGTATGCATTTGTGATTGTGTGTATCTATTTCAGTACGTGTCCGCATGCATTTGGGATTGTGTATTTGATGTTTTATTGGTGCAGGTGTTTGTTGGTATAAGTTGCAGTTTGTCAACACATATTTGCGTTTTCGATTTTGCGCATGTGTTTCAGTACGTGTATATATGACTCTGTGTATGTGCTGCAGTACATGTCCATGTGCGTGTGAAACTTTGTAGTAGTTATTGTGTTTGTGCATGCGTTTGTTTGTGTCTGTTCCAGTGTGTCAACACGTGATGATTGATTGCGTATATGTGTTTCAGTACGACGTGTGCGTGAGCGTGTGTGATTGTGTAGTAGTTGCTGTGTTGGTGCACGTGTTTGTTTGTGTCTGTTGCAATGTGTCAATACGTGCTTGCGTGTTTGATTGTATGTATATTTTGTAGTACATGTCCGTATGCGTGTGGATTGTGTGTATCTAATTCAGTGGTGTGTGTAAGTCGGCATGTGTTTGCGTGTAAATGTTTGATAATTGTTCGTATTTGTGTGCGATTGCGTATTTGTTGTAGTGCTGGCGCAAATGTTTGTTTATATTTATTGCAGTGTGTCAGCATGTGTTTGCGTGCTGTTTGTATATGTTCCATTACGTGTCCATATCATTGTGGGTATATATTTTTGTACATGTCGTTATGCGTGTGTAATTTTGTAGTAGTTATTGTGTTTGTGCATGTGTTTGTTTGTACCGGTTGCACTTTGTCAACATGTGTGTTGATTGTGTGTATGTGCTTCAGTGCGATGTGTGCGTGTGTGATTGTGTAGTAGTTGTTGTGTTGATGCAGGTGCTTGTTTGTATATGTTGCAAAATGTCAAGACATGTTTCCGTGCTTGGTTGTATGTATGTCGTTCAGTACGTGTCGCTGTGCGTGTGTAATTATGTAGTAGTAGTTGTGTTGGTGCAGGTGTTTGTTTATATTTTTTGCAGTGTGTAGACATGTTTTTGCGTGTTTGGTTGTGTGTATGTGTTATAGTACATGTCCGTATGCATTTGAGATTGTGCACTAGTTGTTGTGCTGGTGCAGGTGTTTGTTTCTATCTCTTGCAATGTGTCAACATGTGTTTGCGTGTTTGATTGTATGTATATGTTTTAGTACATGCCCGTATGCGTGTGAGATTGTGTGTATCTAGTTTAGTGTGTGTAAGTCGGCATGTGTTTGCGTGTAAATGTTGTAATACTTGTTCGTATGTACTCGTGTGTGATTGCGTATCTGTTGTAGTGCTGGCGCAGATGGTTGTGCGTATCTATTGCAGCGTGTCAACATGTGTTTGCGTGCTTTGTGTATATGTTTGAATACGTGTCCGTATGCTTGTGTGATTGTGTGGATCTGTTGCATTTTGTCCGCATATGTTTGAGTGTGTGTATGTGGCTTGTTACCTGTCCGCATGCGTATATGTATATTTATTTATGTGTTGATGCATGTGTTTATGTATTTGTCTCAGCGTGTATGTCAACATTATTTGCCTATGTAATTGTGTACATCTGTTCTATTACGTGTCCGTATGTGAATCCGTGTGTATTTTGTTTGTCATCGTGCATTTTAATGTACTTGAGTATTGTTTCATCATGTTTTAAATTCTTTTGCACCGACCCGAGTGCGTGTTATATAATCTGCTTTGTGCATATGTTCGTGTGGTCGCGAGCATGTCTACGTGTGTGTGTATCTGTTGTATTGTGCATTCATTTGTTTTGGTGTTTGTCAGCATATGTGTGTGTGTGTGTGTGTGTGTTTTCCGGTGTATCTGCGTATATAGATATCCGTCTCAGGGGTTGTTAGCATGTGATCGTCTCTGTATGTTGTGGCGTGAATGCCCGTATGCGTGATAGTATGTTCATTAGCTTTGGTGTTGCCACCATATGTGTGTGTGTGTGTGTGTGTGTGTGTGTGTGTGTGTGTGTGTGTGTGTGTGTGTGTGTGTATGTATGTATGTATGTATGTATGTATGTATGTATGTATGTATGTATGTATGTATGTATGTATGTATGTAT
The DNA here is from genome assembly GCA_026401115.1 of Tetraselmis chui. Taxonomy (NCBI): domain Eukaryota; kingdom Viridiplantae; phylum Chlorophyta; class Chlorodendrophyceae; order Chlorodendrales; family Chlorodendraceae; genus Tetraselmis; species Tetraselmis chui. Next base: position 170,295 of record JAPMLY010000537.1, read on the forward strand.
GTATGTATGTATGTATGTATGTATGTATGTATGTATGTATGTATGTATGTATGTATGTATGTATGTATGTATGTATGTATGTATGTATGTATGTATGTATGTATGTATGTATGTATGTATGTATGTATGTATGTATGTATGTATGTATGTATGTATGTATGCATGTATGTATGTATGTATGTATGTATGTATGTATGTATGCATGTATGTATGTATGTATGTATGTATGTATGTATGTATGTATGTATGTATGTATGTATGTATGTATGTATGTATGTATGTATGTATGTATGTATGTATGTATGTATGTATGTATGTATGTATGTATGTATGTATGTATGTATGTATGTGTGTGTATGTATGTGTGTATGTGTGTATGTATGTATGTATGTATGTATGTATGTATGTATGTATGTATGTATGTATGTATGTATGTATGTATGTATGTATGTATGTATGTATGTATGTATGTATGTATGTATGTATGTATGTATGTATGTATGTATGTATGTATGTATGTATGGATGTATTATGTATGTATGTATGTATGTATGTATGTATGTATGTATGTATGCATGTATGTGTGCATGCATGTATGTATGTATGTATGTATGTATGTATGTATGTATGTATGTATGTATGTATGTATGTATGTATGTATGTATGTATGTATGTATGTATGTATGTATGTATGTATGTATGTATGTATGTATGTATGTATGTATGTATGTATGTATGTATGTATGTATGTATGTATGTATGTATGTATGTATGTATGTATATATGTATGTATGTACGTATGTGTGCATGTATGCGGGTGGCTGTATTTGTGTATGTCGGCATATGTGAGCGGGAACGTGTACTATTTGTGTGTGTGTGCTGGCATGTGTGTGTGTCGTGTGTGTGTCTGCGTTTTATTATTTTTGTGCATGTGTATGTGCGTGTCAATTCGCGCATGCGTATGCTTGGAGATTAACTTCGATGCCGCTGCGGATGGCGGCTGTTCGATGTAACAAATGTTTGCTATATATACTCGCCATTCCTCACCGGCATGCGCTCAATCACGGCATGCACCAATAGAATGGACTCTTTTGAAATTATAGTTGATGGTGCGGGTGATTATACCCCAAGTGAATACTCAGTCGCCTTTTTGTGGAGAGTTTATGGTTTGTGATGGATTTTTGCGTGCACAAAGAAACATCGGCATACCATTGATGGATGAGTGTTAAGCGTGAGAATCATTGTGCATGACATGTATAAGGTACACAGAGGATCCGGGTTGTGACCTCCACATGGATTATGATTGCGAGTTCTCCCATCTACCAACGGGTTCGATATGCGAGCTGCCACCGTTTTAGATGTGGTCACAAGGCGCACTATCATTGGCATGCATGTAAATCCCCACTTCGTGCTACATTTGACAATGTGCAAGTGAAGCTTTGCCATTAGAGTTGCTATTTCACCTGCGGCAGCTCAACCCATGCAAGCGTCACAAGTGCATTTGATGGCTGCGCGCGGGCGGAGAGCGTTGCCGCTTGCCACACCGGTGAGGTGTACCTCATTGTGTCACGCAATACGAGTGAGAACGATGATTCCCACCGCTCGGCTATTTCAAGAAGCGGGAGTACTTCAACGTGTTACGAGTTGGGTTGGAATGCTCGTCGACATAGGTGTGGAGAGTGACCATGCTAGACACGTCCTTGTTGCTCTTGAATGCTTGTTGTCGGGGATCATCATGGATGGCCATGTCAACGATTAAGGGCGTCAACATGGCCTTGAGCCTCGTGGACTGCCTCTTGGAGTGCGAAACAAGGATGAGCTGACTCGCGAGGCGCCCTCCTAGCAGCCACCACCTTGTGCACCCGCTGTTGGTTGGGCTAGTCCCTCTATCCATCGGTGCACGTTTTGGGTGCGCTCGCCCCTTGCTTGGAGGCATCGTTACGTGCTTGGCGAGTTAATTAAGAGCATCATGGGATGACTCCGAAGCATTGGCGCCTGCCTTGCGGTGGTGAATGCGGAGGCAAGTGGCATCGCCGTAACATTCAAGTCAGCCGCCGATCCCCTCACATCATTGGGGCGGTCATGTTATATTCTAGTGGTTTGAGCTGCTGTCCGACTAGAGGTGTCTGGACATGGTGTACTGTCCTAACTTTTGTATATATATTACATAGTTGTTACATCCGTGTTACGCAACCGCGATCTGCTGATGAGCATGCAGCGTGAAACACTTGTAATCAAGCGATATTTGGTATCTAGGTACCTATATCCGTGGGGAAACCCGGTTCCTGGGGAACCGTCAAAGCTCGTCCTTTATTAAAAGCATCTGCGCAGTCGAGCAGACGTCAGGAGTATAGACTCGACACTACGGAGCGTTGTAGCCGCTTAGCCGCACACAAGTGTGGATAACATTCTCTGAGAGGTAGTATTTCACAACCACGCCAGGTTGTGGTACAATTTTTGGTCCAAGGCTGTGAGGGAAAGCGAAACAAGCGTAGACTTACGTGGTAGTGCTTCGAACGGGCCACAAGTGCGCGGACGCATACTAACTGCAGCACAGATAAATAAAGCGCGACAATGTTGTTACACACTGAGACGCGAGCAGATTCCAGCGCGATCATATCCGCACATTTATTCGAGGAGATATGCCAAAGACTACCGGGAAACGTTTGCGATACGCCGGACTACCTTCAGTTGTCGAGAGAGCTTTGGTACGTTGTTCTCCCTTATACTAGTAATAGTTACGCTCCTCTCTTTGGAGTTTCACGACAGCCGCCGCGAGCCTGGTCACACACGAGCCCTGAGCCCACTTCTCGGGATTTTAAAACAAGTGCTCAATGCATGATGAATGTAAGAAATGATATAGACATGACATGGCTTTGCAGTGTGCCGGTGGACACCCTTGCAAGCATCCACTCACAGGCTTGCCAGCGATACGTGAAGATGCAGCACCACGTACATAAGGGACACAGCTACGAATACTGCCAGCGGTACGTCGCCGGTGAGGACATTTGCGCCATAGCGGACGACGTCAACTTCCCGCCCTGCATCATTCTGCGACTCGTGCTGGATAACCTTCAACTTGGCCTGAGCAAGGAGGTCGCCACCTCCCCTTTCTTTGCTCCGCGTCTGCATACCTAGATGGCATTATTTCTATGAAATATGACGCGGCAATTGGGGCGTGTCGGGCTGGCGCAGGCGGTGAAGCAAGTCCTGAATTACCCAGCCGCTCTCGCCTCCCGAGTTCAGGTACAAATGAAAAAGCTGAACTGCCTGTATGCGTGGCGAGTCAAGTCAATCTCAGTGTATATATGTGTATGATGGCAGGTGGATGTTTCGGCCGAAGAGTTGGATCGCCTTCAAGGGAACATAGAGGAGGCGAGAGTACAGGACCGGATGTATTCCCCGTTCATGGACAACGTCCGTCGTCTGTCTGGTGTGGAATACGAGGCTCTTCTGTGTCAGCAGCTGCGTAACGCAAACGTTCCATTCTGGTCGGAGGATGAGCTTCGGCGGAAAGGATTCGTAAAGACGCCTGACGTTAAGCTGCAGCTTCCCATCGCTGTGGACGGTCACATCGTCCACTGGATCGACAGCAAAGCGACGTTCGGCGACGAGAAGAGCCACCGCAACCAGTACATGGACCAGTACCAGCAATATGTAAACCGATATGGCCCAGGGATGGTGATTTACTGGTTTGGATTCACAAGGTAGGACGGGGTCTCCGCTTGCGCGACTCTGTGGCAATCGAGGGAGTTTGCTTCATCAGCTGACCGTGCTGCTCCTAACCGCAGGGAGCTACAGGATGACGATGACATACCTGTTCTACTGAGGGAGAGCTTTCCGGAAACTCTGCAAATGCTGGAAATGTGCACTACCGCGTAGAAGGTGCATTGAATGGAGGCAATTAAAATGCCAACTTCGGCGATTCGCCAGAATTATTTACATCATATCACTATTTATTCAACGGATGAAAACGTCTACGAACATTAGGCTACAGAACTCCTCATTTATCTGCCGTGCGTCGAGCGACAGTGGTGGCGAGAGCATGGCTTGTTCCTCATCTGGGTCAGGATCATCCCGCAGATGATGTTGCGGCTTACTTTGCAGGTGCTGCGGCCGCTTACCGTGAGCCGTGTTTGCATTTATGGAGCGGTTTGCGAGGGGCGGGAAGGTGACTGGGACCGCGACGACGGTGCTTAGTCGGCTGTTCCGCTGTGCAGAGGCAGCATGGTGCGGAAATGCACTGCGGAGCCGCCTGTGCAGCGTTGAAGGTTGTTCATAGCGAATCCATCTGATAGTAGGCAGGCGAAGGTGGCGCGGCAAGCGGCTTGGCAGCTGTCTTGCGGGACACCCTTGTACCAGGCGTCTCTATAGCGGCTCCAAAGTCTGTCGTTTGAAGCCATTTCCGTCGCGAGGCGGAGGACGGCGCCGTTGGTCAGGGAGGGCAGCGCAAGGTAGTGCAGCACGGAGTCAAATAAAGGTACCCATCTCGCACCTCCCTCGGTGTCGGAGGCCGCTAGGTCGACGTATTGAGCTGACAGGTCCGTCACGCGCTGGCTACCGCCGGCGACGTCGTATGTGGCGAGCGTAAGGAAGGGCTGGTTGTTGTAGCAGGGTGCGACAGAAGCTTGAATAATAAGAGGAGGCGAGTCGGCGGGTAAGTCTGGTACGGCGCGCAGCTCGTTGGAATGGAGGTGCCCGAAGAGATGCGCGGCGATGACGTCCTCAAACTCGGCAAAAAGCGTCAGAAAGCGAGCGATGAAGTGTGGCTTCATCATTGGGCTTGGCCCCCACGAGTCGTAGATGGGAGGGATGTGGCCGTGGACGAAGACGACGGAGCCTGTGGCGCGGGCGTTTTGAAGCTGCAGCCGTGCCCAAGCAAACTGGCCAAACGGATCTGTGGCTGTGGTGGTGCCGTGCGGGCTGTAGACAACAGTGTTGAGAACGAGAAGAGAAAGTCGGGGGCTGAGTGTTCTCACGAGGTAACCGCCGTATGAGAATGACTCACACTCCTCCGGCTCAAGGTGCTCCTCCCACAGCTGTGCCACTTTGGAGAGGTACGGGTTTGGTGGGAAACCCGCGTCAGGTTTCCACGGCCGCTCGCTAGTGACGTTCACAAAGTAGTCCGGTATGAAGTCATTGTTTCCCATGAGGACTGACGGTAGCATCACAAGCGAAGCATCGGGAAAGGCCGACGCCATCATGTCGCGCGTTTCAGCCAAAATCCCGCGAAGTACACCCCAAAGGTCATCAGTGACCTGGTCCACGTCGTGCCTCTGGTAGTCCCCGCTGTAAAGAATGAAATCAAGTGGACCTAGAGTTGCACCGCGGGATAGCACCTCCTCCACCAGCGCAGGGGGCGAACCGCAGCCCATCGCCCCATACACAGGGGCATCTGTGGGGCAAAAAACGCGCCATAGTCGTACATCAGTAGATCGGCCACAACATGGGCGGTCGGGGAAGAGAAAGGAAGGGCAATGCAGAGAGCAAACCTGAGCGACTACAGGGTGCTCCTGGAGAGTGTATGCGGGCGTGACGGGTGCCATAGAAGGGGTCCATATGGAAGTCTGACAGCCACAGGAAGCGTCCCGCGGGTGCCGTGCCACCAGGGACTACATGTCGTCCAGGCGAACAGTCGACGCAGGCAATCGCTGCAACAACAATCAGAACCCTCGCAACTCGCCCAACAACCCCATTTTGCCACATAGTCTAAACCGCTGCTAGGCGAGGCACGCTCCAATAAACCAGTCGTTTCACAGCATAGGTGATGCACAGTAGCACTGCAACGTCTGATATCGTTTTCGCAGGTCCTGGTGGGGAGGAAACCTGGCGACACCAGCACCGATGGCTATCTGTGCCTCCTTTTCCCCAGCCAGCGAACGAGATGGACCCTAGTAAGCGGTAAGTAAGTGGAAAGATATAGTGCGCAAGTAGAAAGATAAAACCATAGTAACGAAGATCGTATTCCAGGCATGATGTCACGAGACAATGATTACAAGAAAAACTAGATGAGCACGGACAGGGAAAGTGGGAGGGGAAACAAAAGGGCAAGAGTGACAAGAGGATGTCGCGAGACAAGGCGATTGTCATTAAGTTTTTTCTTTTTACTTCAATTTTTTATTACAAACACCAATCCTCTTGTCACTCTTGCCGTTTTTGGTTCCCCTGTATTAGTGTGATGAGGCTCCTTCATAGTCTCGCGGGTATGGATCTTCGTCGACGGTGTCGGGCACCTCTATGTCGGGTGAGCGCTCAACAACTGCTATGCTCATGGACCATATCCCCCGGTGCCCGTGCTCTTTGTATATCATCCAACTCCACGATCGGATTGTCTACGTGCTTGAAGAGTTCATGCTTGGAGCGGGGGCTACTAAGGGCCGGGACTTGCGGTTGGAGGTCCGCCGTATTCGGTAGCTTCTCGAGATCGCCATGGGGACGTGGTTTGGTTATACTTCATGGCTCCGCACCGTCATCTTGTTGATGTGACGGTTACAAGTGCTCGAACGAACAACAATGTTCATCGTATAGGTGTTCGTCTCCCACTCCCTAGCAGCCTTGCATTGGAAGCTTAGCATGGCAAACTTGATGCAGACCTCCGCACTTCTTCTTCTTTGCTTGGCACGCCTTCGGTTTAGTCGATCCATGACTACTATCCTTTCGCCATGGAGGATGGGAGGCGGTTGGCGCCGATGGCGGCTGAGTTTATTGATCGCTTGGCTATTTTGGTGGCAGTTCGACGCTTCCGTAGCATGGGTGCTACTGACTTTCGCTCCTTGCGCTCTCACATATATTATGTCCGTATGCAACATTTCGTTCGTCGAATTACTCTTGTTCCTTTTCGGCATTTTTGGGGGATGTGCGACGTGAATTCATGCAACGTATTTGTGCTGCTTTTCATGGCACTCTAGGTTCTTATCTCCGCGACGCCATTCAAGAGGGCAATGCTGACGATGTGGCATGCCTTCTTGTTCCTCGGGCTTAGGTTTTTTCCTCTTTTCTTCTTTTTGCTTTGTGGCCTCCACTGCTTTTCTTGTAAGAAATATTTTTACTATTGGGAGGGTCACGGCATCCAAGACACGGCAAAGGGACGCACAATAAGAATTAAATTGATTTAAAGCAAATAGAGTACCGGCAGAGTGGACCGGGTGCCCTCTTACGGCCACCACGCACTATGCCATCTTCCGGCATCTAGGACACTTTTTAAGAGTAGCGATTGGGCCGGGTAATCTTATTCGACCAAGTACACCTATCGACACGCCTACCTTCAATGTGAGACAGCGTTCCTCGGAATACGCCTCCGCATCAATACACATCGATGTATTCATGGGATCATGATGCATTAGCCGCATCAATGCGTCCGTGAATTAGTGTCCGATTTAATCAATACATCCATAAATTAGTTCTTTATGAAAATGGAAATGATTTATAGAATTGCCGACATCACACCGTGCGGCTGGTGTTTAAGGGCCTCATTTTGGCATATGCCATCTAGGACTTAGTATACAAAAACTTGGCGCCCGCCGGCGGCGCAGCGGCGGCGGCCCCGGAGGGGGGTGCGCTCGCAGGCCCGTCGGCACCTACCTCTACCTCCACGCGGTGGGCGCTGGTAACCCCGTAGCCGTGCCAGGCCTGGCACGGTAGGGGGCTGAACGAGGTACCGAATATGGGAAGCCATGTACGGAGGGTGTCGGAAAAACATAATATCCGTACACCAACACAAGGATCTCCCGCTCGGCCTGTCCGATGTGTTCTTTCAGCGACTAAAAACTCACAGATACTCTCCCGCCCTGACGGGTACGAAGACTGCGGAATGTTTTTTGGCAAGGAAGGGTACGGACGGATCAGCGGTGGGACGAGGGCGTTGGAGCTGGCGGCGGAGAGCTTGGAAGCAGCGCTAGGGCACGGCGCTCATTAGCAGCCGCCATCCCTGCGAAACCTTTTAGTCTCCCTTGGGGGAGAGGCCAGAAGATACGCAGGACGGAGGTGGGTCGCAGCCGGAGGAGCGGCATGGTCTGGTGGCGGAGGTCGGGAGGATCACCCGCTGCCGGAAAAACCCGGTACGGGGGGTTTTCGGTTAAATATTCCCGTACCCACCATCTTTTGAGGATAGCCGATGCTTGGGCACTATCCGTTCCCCTCCCCTAGTCGGTACCCGGTTATCGACCGGCTGCCTCAAGAAGTGTGCCCCGGGTTATCGCAACGGCACATTGCTCGTATAGGCGCCCCCCTAACAACGTAGATCACCGGGGGAGGGTGCGGCCAACACAGCGCGATCAGATGGGTGGCGGAAACAAACGGCAAAAAGAAAGGGGACATGAGACATCTTGCTTGGAGGCAGGAGAGCCAGCCGCACACCGTCTGCAACCTAGCTATTTTCTCCTCCCAACCCCCGCAGGAGGGGAGAAGGCTAGACTAGGTGGAGAGTCGCGCCGAGAAGAGCGACTACTATCTCCAACATCTCGGACGGGGTTGAGCACGGATCGAGACGGGTCCGACGACGACATGAGCGAGGGGGGTTTTCCATCTGCCTTTCCCCCTACCTCCGGCACGACCGGAGTCGCAAAGGAGCCGAGGTCAGGCAGGTTCGACTCGACCAGCTCAAGTTGACCAGCCTTGATGATCAGCGACCCCGCCGCGGTTGGAGCAGGCCGCGTATTGTGGAGACTAGCGACATCTTATATTTCACATTGTTTCCAAAGAAAAACACGTATAGATAAAAAAAAAAAACCTAGATACGGGTATGTTTTAGACGGTATCGTTACTGCCATTGGAGAGGTTGGGATTAGTGGTTCACGGTCTACTCATGCTTATAAGTCCATTTAGGCTTAGTACATGGGGGGCCCAGAGACAGCAGCCGGTTTATACTGGTATTGTTGTAAACAATTTCAATTTCAATTTCAATATACGAAAACTTGGCATGCACCCCTAATCCTAGATACTCCTAGGGACTAAGATAGTAAAACCGCAGTGGGGAGTGCAATCAACCTGTGGCTGAACAAAAGGATAGAATACACCGTATTACATACCGCTCAACGGAAATGACCCGTTGAGAAATCCTCGGAATCCCCCATCGCCACGGAAAAAGAAAAAAGCATAGAGGTAGTGCAATCGCTAATTCCGATCGCCAGGTTAAGGGACCGGCCTCATAGCCCCCTTCTCTTCCGGTGCTCGCTCGAAGCACGACCACTTATTGTAAAGAATAGTTAAGGTAGTCGAGGATGTCCCACTACTAGCTTCTCATCCGGAGCTTAGGTTGAAGTGCGGGCCTTGTTTAAGGCGACCCCTTGCTAAGTGGGTTGTAGTAGGAGGGTGGTTTATGGGTTGATACGATGCATAGGTGTTGTGGCTGTCATCCGCGGCGACTAAGCGGGGAGGAGGGCGGTGTGTGCGTGGATCAACGGGTCGAAAATGGGCGGAGGAGGCTCGACCATGCATCTTGCCACTAGCGTGACGGAGGGGAATGTCTTCAGCAACTTGGATGAACTCGTATTAATGTTGCAGGAGGTGATGAAGGGGAAGCGCGGAGAGCTGCGCATAGTGCAAGGAGCTTCACTCCTTCTCCGGAAGGAACATGTGAGTGCTGGGGCTGACGGTGTTATCGGCGCTTGTGGGTAGCGAGTTGCCAATCCGACGTTGTGGGGTCCTCGTTGGGGGGAAGAGGTTGTGAGGGTGAGTTAGATAAGTGTGGGCCGTCCTCCTCAATATCGACGGGGGTGTCGTCGGCGGTGTCGCGGTTGTGCACGTAGCCTTCGCTCGGGCCGAGTTTCGCGGCTCTTGGTTCCGAGGGCTGGTGTGTGGTGGTGTTGATGACGGGATGGTCAACTCGTAGATGACGAAGAGGGCTATGTACGCGCTTGAGCTTGTCGGTAGCTTGCGCTAGAAAGGTAGCTCGAGTCGCGGGGGGGGGGGGGGGGAAGGCGTACATAACCCTCGATCAAGCTTGCGCCTTGCGTGTCGAGTGAGAAGGAGGCGGAGATAATTTTGTGGCCGGCTGTCGTAGCGTGAAGGTGGCTAGGGCGGGTGACTTTACGAGGGGGACGCCCACTGGTCGCCCAAGTAGCGTTAAACGCAGCTTGTGTAGCCAAATCCTCGCGGTTAAGCGCAGCGGAGGTGTGCGGGACATTTTTCCCGTGAACGATTTATCCCTCCTCCGGGGTGGGGAGTCGGAAGACTCGCAGGAAATATGGGTTGACGAGGTAGGGCATGAGCAGGATCGCAGTTTATTGAACCATGCAAACACAGTTAGTGTGGAAGATAACGTACGCAAACGTAGTTACAGTCACAGTCCCGCAAACGGAACAGTTAAGGCGACAACCAGCCTACAGGCGTGGTGTCGGGACAACAGAAGTGTCAGAGCTGTAGCCTAGCGACAGCTCTGTACCGAGTCAAACAGTTTATCGGTATGTCCGATCTAGACATGTACTAATCATATCTAGAGTAGCTTACAGTAGCTATCTGCAACTAATACGTATGCGGTATTACTTACAACACTCCCCCTGAAGGTAGCTACGGGATGAAGCGTTGCATTGGGTCTTGTCCTCCAAGGATCGCACTTCGGTGTCGTGCTAGTGCAGGTCCTGGGAGGGGTTTGGTGAGCATGTCAGCCACCATCTGGTCAGTGGGGAGGTACCTCAACTTGATGGTCCCTTGCTCCACGTGGTCTTTGAGAAAGTGCCACTTCAGGCCGATGTGTTTAGTCTTCTCGCTGACCAAGGCATTCTGGGAGTATGCAATGGCGCTTTGGTTGTCCTCCCAGATGGTGGTGGTTTCGGTGATAGGGGAGTCGAAGATTTCCCCCAAGAGTTGTCGGAGGTGGAGTCCCTCCTTGGTGGCGTCAGCCGCAGAGTAGTACTCGGCTTCACACGTGGATTGAGCCACACAAGTCTGTTGTTTGGACTTGTAACTGATTGGCCCGCGTCCGAGGGTGAAGAGATAGCCCGAGCGAGACTTGCGGGTGCTGCTGTCGTTGGCCCAATCAGCGTCGGCAAAGCCTGTGAGTTGGAGACTGTGGTCCATGCCCCCCCCCAACGTCAGGCGCATGTTGATGGTGCCATGGAGGTAGCGGAGGACCTTTTTCAGAGCCTGCAAGTGTGCCTCGGTGGGCGAGGCTTGGGCAGAGCCGAGGATGCTCAATGCCGTGGAGACATCGGGGCGGGTACAAACGGCGGCGTACTGAAGGCTGCCCAGGAGGCTTGGGTAGACGTCCTTGGCCACTCCTGTGAGAGAAGGCGAGTTCAAGTGTGTAAGGCCGGCGAGGAAGCCTGGGTCCATCGGAAGGGACGACGGCTTAGAGTCAGACATGCCGTACTTGGCGAGGATGTCGCGCAGGTACTTGGACTGGTCCAGCGAGATTGTGCGCGTGGAGCGATCGCGGGTAATGTGCATGCCGAGGAGTTGGGAGAGGTCGCCTAGGTCCTTGATTTTGAACCGTGTGCCGAGTTGGGCTTTGAACGATGCGAGCCAGGTGGCATCATTGCAGGCCGCGGGAATGTCATCGACGTACAGGGCGATCATGGCGAAGACGTGGCCGGCGCGGTAGATGTAGATGCACGGGTCAGAAACGCATTGTTGCCATCCATGGTCGACGAGCCACGCACGAAGTAGCATGTTGAACTCGCGGGGGGACTGCTTAAGGCCGTAGAGGCAACGCTTGAGGTGACAAACCTTGGACGTTCCATCGGTGAAGCCGAGGGGCTGGCGGATGTACACATCCTCCCGGATGGGGGCGTAGAGAAACGCTGTGTCGATGTCCAGTTGGCAGAGTTCAAGGTCGCGGGCGGCTGCAATGGTTAGGAAGAGACGCAGGCTGGCCATGCGGATGACCGGGGAGAAGGTCTCCGTGTAGTCCAGTCCAGCGCGTTGACTGCACCCCTTGGCGACGAACCGCGCTTTGAAGCGGGAGACGTCGCCGGCTGTATCCGACTTGACTTTAAAGATCCACATGCTGTTAACGACCATGCGGCCGGGGGGGAGGTCCACAAGGTCCCACGTGCCGTTGCTGATGAGGGAGGAATACTCCTGTTGCATAGCGGCTTGCCATTGGGTGGCTTGGGCGCTGTCCAGTGCAGCTCGGTAGGATTTTGGTTCCACACACTCTCGGGCGGAGAGGAGGGCGATGGCAGTAGGGGACGTGCCGGCAGGTGTGTGTGGGGGACCAGTGACAAGGTCGGGGACGTGAGGGTGCTCAAAGATGTCCTCTTGAGCTTTTCCTTGTTCAGGATCACAACACGCCGTTACGAGTGTGGGTGGGTAGTCGGACAGGTGGGCAACCATATCGCCGTAGCGAATGGGGTGGGAGCGGAGCCGAGCATGGCGAGGGGTTGGCGGGGGGGGTAGGGGTGTGGGTGATGTGAGGTCAATTGGGTGGGATAGGGGTGAGTCTGCGGGTACGTCGTCCGAAGAGTCGGTGATGGCCGAGTCGACGGAGGGTTGTGTGTCGAAGCCTGGGGTGTCTTCCTGAAAGACAACATGTACGGAAGTGGTGATGCGACGCGTTTCCGGATTGTAGACACGATACCCGGGTGCGTCAGGGGGATAGCCCACCATGACGCCGCGAAATGCTTTTTCACTGAGTTTCCGACGTTGTTTGTCGGGGACCTTGGCGAAAACGGCGCAGCCGAAGACGCGGAACTTGGAGGCGTTGGGCACCGACGACGTAAGGAGTGTGAGGGGGACGCCCCCAGTAGGTCCGACCGAGCGACTGTACGTGCGGTTGCGAAGGTATACAACAGTGCTGACAGCACACGACCACATGGAGTTGGGAACGGCCATGTTGTGGAGCATCGCCGATGCATTGTCCCGGATGGTGCGCCAGGGACGTTCGGCCTTGCCGAGCATGTGGTGGGCGTATGGGGCAGAGAACTGTACCCCGACGCCGAGGTGTGCGCACATCTGGCGAGTGACAGCAGCTTCAAACACAGAGTCAGAGTCAAATTTGAGGACCGGTGCGAACGCGCCCGTCTGGGAGTGATGGCGGGCATGCAGGTGTTTGATGTCCAAGAGGATGATTTCCAATTCCGAACATGCGTCGTCTTTAGACTTAAGGAACCGCACCCACATGTAGTTGGTGTGGTGGTCGATGACGAGTAAGCAGTAGCGGAGGCCATGTGGGGAGGGGACATTGACCGGGCCCCAGAGGTCAGCGGACAGGTTGAGGAGGGGGTGGGATGGCTTCGCGCAAGCGGCTGTGTTGCGTGGTGCAGCTGTGGCTTTGTGAAGGAGACAAGAGTCGCACGAAACTTTGGTTACAGCGCTAGTTAACACAGGGCTAGTCGGGACACCGTGAGTGTGTTGGGCCTGAAGGCTTTGCATGTTGAGGTGGCCATATCGACGGTGCCATAGGACGGGATCACACTGGGCAGTAAGGGCAACCTGAGGGGAGGGGTCAAGTGCCGGCGGGGCGGATGGGCTGGAAGGGAGGGCCGGCTGGTGGGGAAGGAGGTAGAGACCGTTTCCGGACGGTTCTAGCATACCCATGCCTGTGGGTACCAAAAGCAAACCAGTGTCAGAGTTGGAGGGGAATATGAATTCACAACCGCTGTGAGTTTGCATCCAGCTGACACTAAGGAGTCTGCCGATACGCTGTGCTGAACGAGATGACAGGTCAGGGGTGTAGAGTGCATACACAGTGCGGTGAATTAGCTGGCCAGAGGCAAGTCTGACAGAAAGTCGCACTGAGCCACTGCCCTTAACGTCAACGCCGACACCGCCCACGCGAGAGGGAGTGGAGGGGGGCGTGAATTTCACGAAGTCATCTCGGAACGCAGTGAGGTTAATCGAGCAGGCGGAATCAACGACCCAAAACTGTGACAGATTACGACCCGGGGCGAGGGAAGAGGAGAATGCCACAGAGCTGAATGGGACACTCACCTCGTCGTCAGCGTCGTCATCAACGCAGTCTGCGAAGGTGGGTAGGCAATCGGTGTCATCGGCGGGGGCGTCGTCGGCAGGGACGTCGCTCAGCAGCGCAGCGTGAGCAGAGGGGGTGCCGTCGGCGGCGCCGTACTTCTGGACTGTCAGCCTACGCTTGGCAAGATTCCACTTAAGAATAGCGTCATCAGTGGCATTGCACGCGGACATGAGATGGTGGAGGCTGCCACAAACGCCACACTTGTTGGGTCGTTGGCCGCGAGGGTTACGGTGTGGTGGGCCTCGACCGCTGTGCGAGCCGCGGCCCGCAGCGACGAACGCGGAGATGGGAGGAGGTGATATGTCCGGAGCGGTTGCGTCCGGAGCAGGGTTGTCTTCCATGTTGTGCGCAAGGTGTAGAATGCTCGCCATAACTTCATCAGCCGACATGATGTAGTCCGTGTCGAAGGCGTTGATGACGCATTGCTTCGCCTGACCGTGTGGGCCGCTGCTAGAAATGCCGCGCAGCATGAGGAGACCGAGGTGGTGGGGGTGGATGGCAACGGAGCCATCAGCCAACTGGCATGTGTCGTTGTACTCGTCAAAGGTCTGGCGCATGTAGTGGACATAGTCACTGAGTGACTGACCGGGGCGCTGTCTGACCGTGAGATTGTCCAAGAGGGACAAGGAGCGAGCAAAAGACCGACAGTCAAGGCGTTCACAAAGGATGTCCCACGCGGCGGCGGCGCAGTCTGGGCGTGCTGGAGAAATGCATTTCATGGCTTGGTCAGCGCGCTTATTCGCGCTGGCTGCATGGAGGAGCAGCGTGTAGGCGTAGTGTTGCGCTTGTTCGTCGAGCCAGACGCCGGAGTCGCGGATGGCCAGCTGAGGAATGAGGTATGCGGCCTTGATGGAGAGGAAATTAAGGAAGGTCCTCTTCCATTGCTTGAAGTCCGTGGTCGGGCACATGACGGGGACCGACATCTTCATGGACCGGTTGAGGGCGTCCTTGTCGAAGCCGGGGGCTTCGTGTGCCGCCCGGTTGATGACCACCGGGTCGATAGTGGGGCGACGACGGCCCCGGGGGTTGGGGTCGCCATGTTGGAGTGGGGGAGAGTGTCGGCCATGAAAGGGAGGAGGTGGGCCACCGGGAAAGGGAGAGCGGCCGGCCATGGGACGCGGCGGGCCGTACGAGTGCGGGTGGTCACGGTAGGGGGGGATAAGATGAGAGGGCGCCTCCGTGATTTGGGGGCCGGGGTGGTGAAGGGCGTATCCGGCGTGGGGGAAGGGGGGAGGTGGTGGGAGGTGATCAACCCGGATGGCGTGACGCGAGGGGTCGTAGTGCGCCTCGGCACGCGCGGGCTCGCGGGGCGCATCGTGGCGGCGCTGTGCGACTGTGGGGTCGGTAACAGGGGCTGCAGCAGGAAAGAGTGTTTCTGCGTCCGGTGTTACGAAACCAGGCTGGGTATGGTCACTCAGGTGGAGGGTGTGACCGTCGTGGCTGTGCCGGACGGGTTCGAGTGGGGCATCGTGGCGGCGCTGAGCTACAGGGGGGTGCGGATTAGCACCCGCAGCAGCGACAGCACCCACGGCCGACTGCGAGTCGACACGAGCAGTTAAGCTCGCCACTTGCGCAACGAGCAGCGCGAGAGTATCGGGGGGGTGATCGAGGGTGCTCTGGTGAGAGCCTGACTCAGGGGAAGCAGCAGGTGAATCAGGCGGGTTTTTCTGCTCCATTTCGACAGAGGGAAAAAAAAAGAAAGAGCTGAAGGAAAAAACAGGCAGCGGTAAAAACCGCTAGCCGGACTTGTGCCTAACAGCGGTATGCTAAGAGACGGCCTGATGCCCGCCGACCCCTCGGCCTGTAGCCCCGGGGTGTCTCAGAGCACCTTTTCTGTATCCTCCACCCAGTGTGGGGCACAAGTCGAGGCCAAGGCCAGGACAGGTGGAGCGCTGCGCGAGGTGGCTGATGCGCGAGGCTAGTATAAAAATAGAAATAAAAGGTAAGCTACGGCTGGCGTGCGACCTGTGGATGCGTATTCACCCGACAGTGCACCCCCCCGTTCTCCAGCTTGGACCTGTGTGCACCCTGTCCACACACGACGAGTGCGTCGGTGTGGTTGGCTGGCTATCTCCGGCGGGTGGCTGGCTTAAGAGGGTGGTGGCGGGTTTTAAAAATCGCAGTTTATACTGGCGATACCGCCGACTACAGGTTGAAAGTACTAGGTGTCTAAAGAAACTTGCCTTCTGCGGGAGAGCTGTCGATCGCAGCTCGCCGAACCAGGTTGTCGCGCGTGAGTGACGTGAGGCGGGGGCCCATAACCTATTGAACCATGCAAACACAGTTAGTGTGGAAGATAACGTACGCAAACGTAGTTACAGTCACAGTCCCGCAAACGGAACAGTTAAGGCGACAACCAGCCTACAGGCGTGGTGTCGGGACAACAGAAGTGTCAGAGCTGTAGCCTAGCGACAGCTCTGTACCGAGTCAAACAGTTTATCGGTATGTCCGATCTAGACATGTACTAATCATATCTAGAGTAGCTTACAGTAGCTATCTGCAACTAATACGTATGCGGTATTACTTACAACACAGTTCCTCTATTTTTTTTCTATGAAGTAGCGTAGGGGAGGGGGTAGGAGAGGCTGAGGACCACCTTTCGGCTGTCGGTGAAGGCGAAGTCCTCGTTGCCTAGGGATAGGACTCCGGTACCCTCTGTCCTGTGAGCCTTTAGTCGGAAGCTTGATCTCGTAGGTGTAGGATTAGAGGTCGACAGCAATAGGAGTAAGTTGGTAAGTCATGGAGGCTAGGCGTTAATGGATTTTTAGAGCACTGAGGTAGTGGGTGAGAGAGTCCGTGATATAAGTGGCGAGCTCTTTTGTTGTTGGGGTTATGAGGTAGGCAAACCCTCAGGCCTCAATCAAGCGACAGTGCAACTGCAATTCGTAAAATGTTTTGGGGACTATAGGGGGTGCCTACTTTCCGGCCTTGCGGGTGTGGTGATTCGGAGACGGTGAAGTGAGCGGACCTCTCATCAATGGGGAAGGTTAGCAAGGACTAAGGTGTGATGGGTGTCGTCGCTAAGGCATAAGGTGTTCTGGGATGAGACGAGGTAAAGTCGGTCCACGTTGCTTTTTTGTGTGGTTTGTAAACGTCTTCGAGCTCGAGCGCTTGCAGGAAGGACTAACGGGGAAGGTAGATGACAGGTCTCAGCCATGGTGGGTTGTCCTCGGCCTCGTAGGTAGTCCATGCCAATTATGTGGCGTCGTAGGTGTCTTTTTGTACTTAGAATGCGACAAGCGCCCCGTCGTCCCATATATGGGCGAGGGCGATCGCTAGCATATCGCGGGCTTGGTAGGTGTTGAGGCCTTTCAGTTTAGGACCGGTGATCAAGAGGTGGTGGTTGCTCCGTTCTTCATCGTCGAGGTGGGGTGCCCCCCAACTCTATGTCTCATAGGGGCTGCCCTCCGGGTCAATTGCTGGCTGTGTGACATCGTGTGTGTGGTTCTGTTGTAGAGGAGTTCTTGGGCGACCGATGCGAATCAAGAAGGTGCCAATAGTGAGGGGGGGGGGGGTTCCGGCGGCCGGTTGGGTCTTAGCAGCCGGGTCGAGCTTTAAGCGTATACGGATGTTCTTCTCGGGAACCTTGACTCCCCAGCGGTTGCTAGTAGCAGTGATGATATTTTTTATGTTGGCGTGCACGCAGCCGAGGTTGAGGGCGATGCCGGTTTTCACAAGCCTATTCAGCTTGGGGACCACCATGGAGGAGTGAGCGCCGGTGGCGGTGAAGTGGGGTGGGTAGGCAAGAGGACGGGGAACGTCTAGATTGGTAAGGTGTCTTGCTTTGTCCTCGAAGTCATTGTAGTCGCGTAGGGCGAGTCAAGGAGGGGGTTGAAAGGTAGTGGTCCAAGCGTCGTCGGGAATTGTCTAACATGATGGAAGGGGGGGCTGTCCGGTCCGCTTGTATGGGGGCCCTATCTTCGGGGTTGGCACGGATAGGGTCAACGTTATGGGGTTGAGTTCCGTCAGTGCAATCCATGTGTTGGGGTTGGACATTAAGAGTTTATAGCTGGGTGGGGGCGGAGGTGGCCATGGTGTTGCATAGGACGGGGGAGCGCGATATGTCGTCGCGACTAGTGGGTGTGGTGGTTTTCTTGCCCAAGGGACTGTTCGGCTGGCGGGAAGGCCTCGGGGTCGGGAGGAGCTGGCTGAAGAAGGCCGTGAGTGGCTTTCGGGTCGTGTTAGCAAGTGTCGGTCGAAGGTCGGTGAGACGATGCGTTGGGTTGGTGGGTGGGTCGGCTGAATTTGAAATTGAAATTGTATTACAACAACATCGGCTAACTGGACCGACTTCTTTCCAACGGCCATCAATACTTTGCCATCTAGGACACTCACAAGAACGATTGGGCCGGGTATTCCTCGACCATGTACACCAATCGACACAACTATATGTATTGAACCATGCAAACACGGTTAGTGTGGAAGATAACTCACGCAAACGTAGTTACAGTCACAGTCATGCAAACTGGACAGCCACAGAGACAACCAGCCTACATGCGTGGTGTCGGGACAACAGAAGTGGGAGAGCTGTAGCCTAGCGACAGCTCTGTACCGAGTCAAACCGTTTTTCGGTATGTCCGATCTAGACATGTACTAATCATATCTAGAGTAGCTAACAGTAGCTATCTCCAACTAATACTTATACGGTATTACTTACAACACTCCCCCTAAAGGTAGCTACGGGATGAAGCGTTGCATTGGGTATTGTCCTCCAAGGATTGCACTTCGGTGTCTTGCCAGTGCAAGTCCTGGGACGGGTTTGGTGAGCATGTCAGCCACCATCTCGTCATTGGGGAGGTACCTCACCTTGATGGTTCCCTGCTCCACGTGGTCTTTGAGGAAGTGCCACTTCAAACCGATGTGCTTAGTCTTCTCGCTGACCAAGGCATAAGGCTAGGGATCAGCCATCGATGCATCGTCGATAATATCATCATCACCTGGTGATAGTGCCATCGATGTGATAGGTTGCGACATCGACATCGACACGATGGCAGTAGTGCTAGTATCAATGCCATCAATTATCAAAACGATTGGAAAGTATTGATTATCTAGGCCCGATGTATCGATATATCGTACAAAATATCGATACATCGGCAATAATATCGGCTTAAATTGCCATCGATGTCAGCATCCCAAACTATCAACACCATCAACATCAACAATCCAAGATATCAATACCATCCACATCGACAATCCAAAATATCAATACCATCAACATCGACAAAATTCACTTGATCCCTAGCCTTACCAAGGCACTCTGGGAGTATGCAATGGCGCTTTGGTTGTCCTCCCAAATGGCGGTGGTTTCGGTGATGGGGGAATTGAAGATTTCCCCCATGAGTTGTCGGAGGTGGAGTCCCTCCTTGGTGGCGTCAGCCGCAGAGTAGTACTCGGCTTCACACGTGGATTGAGCCACACAGTCATATCCTAGCCATTTAGCTAAGTGCTAGTATCTGACATTATTTATTTCCTGTAAATGGTACCTGTATCTTAGCGATATTCAGTGACTCTTTTATTGTCATCACGGCAGTACAACTGTATCGCCGTATTTTCCCTCGACAGTACAGAGTTACTAGCAGTATCTCTTCTAGATAGTTCTCTTCTAGATAGTTCTAAGAGCTTGTGTGATAAGGTTAGATAGACGGTACAGGTAACCTGAGTTAACCTGTATCACTAGTAATAGTTTGGTTTAGTTAGCAGACAGCACAAGCTACAGGTTCTAAGGCTGTTTCTAGAACACCTGAGGTGTGGATATTTAAGACGGGGACTTACTGGTAGAGGTGAGAGACCGGTACAGAATAGAATCACGCCACACCCAGATTGTAAGAAACCCTGTTCCTAAGACAATCTTACTAATTCTCTTTACGCTGTATAACTAGATCCAGAGATTAGGTTCTACTATTAGTCTAAGGTTGCCAACTTAGCCTAACCAAAGTAGCACCTCACACGTGGTTTCGGAGCCTCAGAACAGCTAGACGAGACGAAGATGTCTAACCGAGTAGGAGAGAGACTACCAGAGGAAGTTGATGGTCGACCAGAGGGGGCGCCTTCTGGGCCGACACAGCCGACGTCGACAGATGGTAGAAGACAGACAGTGCGAGAAGGATCGAGTCCCACGATGGAGCCTATGTCGGTACACGTCACCGAGATGCTACAACGACTAAGTAACCGAGTTGACACTTTTTCGACTGAGCTATCTCAACTGCGTGACCACGTCGACAACGGTTTCAGACATCTTGAAGGACGAGTGAACAGAAGCCGAGAAACGGAGAATTTTCTTCGAGGATAACAATTGAGATCGGAGAGGACGCGAGAGATGCCAAGCATGATGCCGAACGATGTCAAACCAGCCAAGATCAAGAGCATCGCTACGACTAACATCGACGAGCTAAGAAACTGGTTCCGACATGCACGAGGGTATCTACGGTATCACAACGTTAACCCTGAAGAGCAAAGAGGAGTGTACTGGGTATCTGGCTTTCTGGAAGGACCACTATCGAAGTGGTGGTACTCCCAAGTTGCGCAGACTCGAGATGAAGTCGGTGGAGGATTTTCCGGAGTTTCTGAGATGGAGAAATCCTTAATTCAGGAATTCTGCGGAAGAACACCGGCGGAACAAGCGAGATTGAATTTGGACAAAGCGAGACAGAAAACCACGGTCCTGAAGTGCGCGAACTATTTTCGAGAACAATTATTGGAGCTTCCTCACCGTCACGAAGAAGATAACGTACATGATTTCCAGCGCGGTTTGAGACCCTCGATTCATAAGGAGGTTGCCCTGAAAAACCCTAAGACCCTACACGAGGCGATTCAAGCAGCTCTGCGAGCGGAGGCAACGGAGACCAAGATTGAGACGACCCAACGCTCGACAGGCCGACTGAACGCCATCGAAGAAGACAGCGACTTTTCAGAGGCAGTGGAGGAGATCGACAGTGAGTCGGAGGAAGATTCGCATGGCGCGACCGAAGAAAAGCCGCGGGAGCTGTACGAGATTAGACGCCTCACTCAAGAGGAGGTCGACAGATTTAAGAAGGAGGGCAAGTGCTTCATTTGCCACAAGAAGGGACACATCGCTATCGACTGCCCAGACAGAAAGAACAAGAAGAATGACATAACGAGGAAATCCCGGCCGGGAAAGTGAGACCTGAGTCGGCAGCTCGCGGCAAGCTGCATGATGAGGTTTCGTCTCCTACAGCGACTCGGGAAGAGACCAGAACAGAAGAAGTACGAGACCCGTTACCTCAAACGACATTGAGGCCAGTCTTTAGGAGCAAGGACTTTAGCGACTGGATGATGAATAGGGAGTATTTCCTGAAGTACTCTCAGACCTACGGACCTTTCGACTTAGATGGAGCTAGCGATAATGACGGCCTTAATTCTCAAGTGGCGGAGGATTTTTGCTGTCCGGCGCGCCCGTTTCAGGAGAGAGATTTACATAAGTACCGGAGAATTTGGCTAAATGCGCCATTTAATGAATTGGAAGATTTTTTGGGCCATTATTTGCGGAGAAAACTGCTTCATCCCCATCTGCGAGCGGCTATAGTGGTTCCAAAATGGAGGGCAAAACCATGGTTCAAGCTGCTGCGAAATTTCCGACTTGTCGACGAGCTGGCGGCGAAAGAACATGTGCTTACCTGCCCCACGAACAATGGAATAGAAGGAAGAAGGCAAGATGTTGGACCGACAAGATGGACGACGCAAGTCTACGTCGACGACACCGATCGAGTTCGATTTCTGCCTCAGAATCTGCAGAATCCCCCGAAGACCTACTGGACTCACTCGACGACTCTTGTTACCGATGGCCGACTATTGAACCATGCAAACACAGTTAGTGTGGAAGATAACGTACGCAAACGTAGTTACAGTCACAGTCCCGCAAACGGAACAGTTAAGGCGACAACCAGCCTACAGGCGTGGTGTCGGGACAACAGAAGTGTCAGAGTTGTAGCCTAGCGACAGCTCTGTACCGAGTCAAACAGTTTATCGGTATGTCCGATCTAGACATGTACTAATCATATCTAGAGTAGCTTACAGTAGCTATCTGCAACTAATACGTATGCGGTATTACTTACAACACTCCCCCTGAAGGTAGCTACGGGATGAAGCGTTGCATTGGGTCTTGTCCTCCAAGGATCGCACTTCGGTGTCGTGCTAGTGCAGGTCCTGGGAGGGGTTTGGTGAGCATGTCAGCCACCATCTGGTCAGTGGGGAGGTACCTCAACTTGATGGTCCCTTGCTCCACGTGGTCTTTGAGAAAGTGCCACTTCAGGCCGATGTGTTTAGTCTTCTCGCTGACCAAGGCATTCTGGGAGTATGCAATGGCGCTTTGGTTGTCCTCCCAGATGGTGGTGGTTTCGGTGATAGGGGAGTCGAAGATTTCCCCCAAGAGTTGTCGGAGGTGGAGTCCCTCCTTGGT